>JAWZSU010000138.1:0-22816 GCA_038380795.1 Pyrocephalus nanus
TAACCCTAACCCTAACCCTAACCCTAACCCTAACCCTAACCCTAACCCTAACCCTAACCCTAACCCTAACCCTAACCCTAACCCTAACCCTAACCCTAACCCTAACCCTAACCCTAACCCTAACCCTAACCCTAACCCTAACCCTAACCCTAACCCTAACCCTAACCCTAACCCTAACCCTAACCCTAACCCTAACCCTAACCCTAACCCTAACCCTAACCCTAACCCTAACCCTAACCCTAACCCTAACCCTAACCCTAACCCTAACCCTAACCCTAACCCTAACCCTAACCCTAACCCTAACCCTAACCCTAACCCTAACCCTAACCCTAACCCTAACCCTAACCCTAACCCTAACCCTAACCCTAACCCTAACCCTAACCCTAACCCTAACCCTAACCCTAACCCTAACCCTAACCCTAACCCTAACCCTAACCCTAACCCTAACCCTAACCCTAACCCTAACCCTAACCCTAACCCTAACCCTAACCCTAACCCTAACCCTAACCCTAACCCTAACCCTAACCCTAACCCTAACCCTAACCCTAACCCTAACCCTAACCCTAACCCTAACCCTAACCCTAACCCTAACCCTAACCCTAACCCTAACCCTAACCCTAACCCTAACCCTAACCCTAACCCTAACCCTAACCCTAACCCTAACCCTAACCCTAACCCTAACCCTAACCCTAACCCTAACCCTAACCCTAACCCTAACCCTAACCCTAACCCTAACCCTAACCCTAACCCTAACCCTAACCCTAACCCTAACCCTAACCCTAACCCTAACCCTAACCCTAACCCTAACCCTAACCCTAACCCTAACCCTAACCCTAACCCTAACCCTAACCCTAACCCTAACCCTAACCCTAACCCTAACCCTAACCCTAACCCTAACCCTAACCCTAACCCTAACCCTAACCCTAACCCTAACCCTAACCCTAACCCTAACCCTAACCCTAACCCTAACCCTAACCCTAACCCTAACCCTAACCCTAACCCTAACCCTAACCCTAACCCTAACCCTAACCCTAACCCTAACCCTAACCCTAACCCTAACCCTAACCCTAACCCTAACCCTAACCCTAACCCTAACCCTAACCCTAACCCTAACCCTAACCCTAACCCTAACCCTAACCCTAACCCTAACCCTAACCCTAACCCTAACCCTAACCCTAACCCTAACCCTAACCCTAACCCTAACCCTAACCCTAACCCTAACCCTAACCCTAACCCTAACCCTAACCCTAACCCTAACCCTAACCCTAACCCTAACCCTAACCCTAACCCTAACCCTAACCCTAACCCTAACCCTAACCCTAACCCTAACCCTAACCCTAACCCTAACCCTAACCCTAACCCTAACCCTAACCCTAACCCTAACCCTAACCCTAACCCTAACCCTAACCCTAACCCTAACCCTAACCCTAACCCTAACCCTAACCCTAACCCTAACCCTAACCCTAACCCTAACCCTAACCCTAACCCTAACCCTAACCCTAACCCTAACCCTAACCCTAACCCTAACCCTAACCCTAACCCTAACCCTAACCCTAACCCTAACCCTAACCCTAACCCTAACCCTAACCCTAACCCTAACCCTAACCCTAACCCTAACCCTAACCCTAACCCTAACCCTAACCCTAACCCTAACCCTAACCCTAACCCTAACCCTAACCCTAACCCTAACCCTAACCCTAACCCTAACCCTAACCCTAACCCTAACCCTAACCCTAACCCTAACCCTAACCCTAACCCTAACCCTAACCCTAACCCTAACCCTAACCCTAACCCTAACCCTAACCCTAACCCTAACCCTAACCCTAACCCTAACCCTAACCCTAACCCTAACCCTAACCCTAACCCTAACCCTAACCCTAACCCTAACCCTAACCCTAACCCTAACCCTAACCCTAACCCTAACCCTAACCCTAACCCTAACCCTAACCCTAACCCTAACCCTAACCCTAACCCTAACCCTAACCCTAACCCTAACCCTAACCCTAACCCTAACCCTAACCCTAACCCTAACCCTAACCCTAACCCTAACCCTAACCCTAACCCTAACCCTAACCCTAACCCTAACCCTAACCCTAACCCTAACCCTAACCCTAACCCTAACCCTAACCCTAACCCTAACCCTAACCCTAACCCTAACCCTAACCCTAACCCTAACCCTAACCCTAACCCTAACCCTAACCCTAACCCTAACCCTAACCCTAACCCTAACCCTAACCCTAACCCTAACCCTAACCCTAACCCTAACCCTAACCCTAACCCTAACCCTAACCCTAACCCTAACCCTAACCCTAACCCTAACCCTAACCCTAACCCTAACCCTAACCCTAACCCTAACCCTAACCCTAACCCTAACCCTAACCCTAACCCTAACCCTAACCCTAACCCTAACCCTAACCCTAACCCTAACCCTAACCCTAACCCTAACCCTAACCCTAACCCTAACCCTAACCCTAACCCTAACCCTAACCCTAACCCTAACCCTAACCCTAACCCTAACCCTAACCCTAACCCTAACCCTAACCCTAACCCTAACCCTAACCCTAACCCTAACCCTAACCCTAACCCTAACCCTAACCCTAACCCTAACCCTAACCCTAACCCTAACCCTAACCCTAACCCTAACCCTAACCCTAACCCTAACCCTAACCCTAACCCTAACCCTAACCCTAACCCTAACCCTAACCCTAACCCTAACCCTAACCCTAACCCTAACCCTAACCCTAACCCTAACCCTAACCCTAACCCTAACCCTAACCCTAACCCTAACCCTAACCCTAACCCTAACCCTAACCCTAACCCTAACCCTAACCCTAACCCTAACCCTAACCCTAACCCTAACCCTAACCCTAACCCTAACCCTAACCCTAACCCTAACCCTAACCCTAACCCTAACCCTAACCCTAACCCTAACCCTAACCCTAACCCTAACCCTAACCCTAACCCTAACCCTAACCCTAACCCTAACCCTAACCCTAACCCTAACCCTAACCCTAACCCTAACCCTAACCCTAACCCTAACCCTAACCCTAACCCTAACCCTAACCCTAACCCTAACCCTAACCCTAACCCTAACCCTAACCCTAACCCTAACCCTAACCCTAACCCTAACCCTAACCCTAACCCTAACCCTAACCCTAACCCTAACCCTAACCCTAACCCTAACCCTAACCCTAACCCTAACCCTAACCCTAACCCTAACCCTAACCCTAACCCTAACCCTAACCCTAACCCTAACCCTAACCCTAACCCTAACCCTAACCCTAACCCTAACCCTAACCCTAACCCTAACCCTAACCCTAACCCTAACCCTAACCCTAACCCTAACCCTAACCCTAACCCTAACCCTAACCCTAACCCTAACCCTAACCCTAACCCTAACCCTAACCCTAACCCTAACCCTAACCCTAACCCTAACCCTAACCCTAACCCTAACCCTAACCCTAACCCTAACCCTAACCCTAACCCTAACCCTAACCCTAACCCTAACCCTAACCCTAACCCTAACCCTAACCCTAACCCTAACCCTAACCCTAACCCTAACCCTAACCCTAACCCTAACCCTAACCCTAACCCTAACCCTAACCCTAACCCTAACCCTAACCCTAACCCTAACCCTAACCCTAACCCTAACCCTAACCCTAACCCTAACCCTAACCCTAACCCTAACCCTAACCCTAACCCTAACCCTAACCCTAACCCTAACCCTAACCCTAACCCTAACCCTAACCCTAACCCTAACCCTAACCCTAACCCTAACCCTAACCCTAACCCTAACCCTAACCCTAACCCTAACCCTAACCCTAACCCTAACCCTAACCCTAACCCTAACCCTAACCCTAACCCTAACCCTAACCCTAACCCTAACCCTAACCCTAACCCTAACCCTAACCCTAACCCTAACCCTAACCCTAACCCTAACCCTAACCCTAACCCTAACCCTAACCCTAACCCTAACCCTAACCCTAACCCTAACCCTAACCCTAACCCTAACCCTAACCCTAACCCTAACCCTAACCCTAACCCTAACCCTAACCCTAACCCTAACCCTAACCCTAACCCTAACCCTAACCCTAACCCTAACCCTAACCCTAACCCTAACCCTAACCCTAACCCTAACCCTAACCCTAACCCTAACCCTAACCCTAACCCTAACCCTAACCCTAACCCTAACCCTAACCCTAACCCTAACCCTAACCCTAACCCTAACCCTAACCCTAACCCTAACCCTAACCCTAACCCTAACCCTAACCCTAACCCTAACCCTAACCCTAACCCTAACCCTAACCCTAACCCTAACCCTAACCCTAACCCTAACCCTAACCCTAACCCTAACCCTAACCCTAACCCTAACCCTAACCCTAACCCTAACCCTAACCCTAACCCTAACCCTAACCCTAACCCTAACCCTAACCCTAACCCTAACCCTAACCCTAACCCTAACCCTAACCCTAACCCTAACCCTAACCCTAACCCTAACCCTAACCCTAACCCTAACCCTAACCCTAACCCTAACCCTAACCCTAACCCTAACCCTAACCCTAACCCTAACCCTAACCCTAACCCTAACCCTAACCCTAACCCTAACCCTAACCCTAACCCTAACCCTAACCCTAACCCTAACCCTAACCCTAACCCTAACCCTAACCCTAACCCTAACCCTAACCCTAACCCTAACCCTAACCCTAACCCTAACCCTAACCCTAACCCTAACCCTAACCCTAACCCTAACCCTAACCCTAACCCTAACCCTAACCCTAACCCTAACCCTAACCCTAACCCTAACCCTAACCCTAACCCTAACCCTAACCCTAACCCTAACCCTAACCCTAACCCTAACCCTAACCCTAACCCTAACCCTAACCCTAACCCTAACCCTAACCCTAACCCTAACCCTAACCCTAACCCTAACCCTAACCCTAACCCTAACCCTAACCCTAACCCTAACCCTAACCCTAACCCTAACCCTAACCCTAACCCTAACCCTAACCCTAACCCTAACCCTAACCCTAACCCTAACCCTAACCCTAACCCTAACCCTAACCCTAACCCTAACCCTAACCCTAACCCTAACCCTAACCCTAACCCTAACCCTAACCCTAACCCTAACCCTAACCCTAACCCTAACCCTAACCCTAACCCTAACCCTAACCCTAACCCTAACCCTAACCCTAACCCTAACCCTAACCCTAACCCTAACCCTAACCCTAACCCTAACCCTAACCCTAACCCTAACCCTAACCCTAACCCTAACCCTAACCCTAACCCTAACCCTAACCCTAACCCTAACCCTAACCCTAACCCTAACCCTAACCCTAACCCTAACCCTAACCCTAACCCTAACCCTAACCCTAACCCTAACCCTAACCCTAACCCTAACCCTAACCCTAACCCTAACCCTAACCCTAACCCTAACCCTAACCCTAACCCTAACCCTAACCCTAACCCTAACCCTAACCCTAACCCTAACCCTAACCCTAACCCTAACCCTAACCCTAACCCTAACCCTAACCCTAACCCTAACCCTAACCCTAACCCTAACCCTAACCCTAACCCTAACCCTAACCCTAACCCTAACCCTAACCCTAACCCTAACCCTAACCCTAACCCTAACCCTAACCCTAACCCTAACCCTAACCCTAACCCTAACCCTAACCCTAACCCTAACCCTAACCCTAACCCTAACCCTAACCCTAACCCTAACCCTAACCCTAACCCTAACCCTAACCCTAACCCTAACCCTAACCCTAACCCTAACCCTAACCCTAACCCTAACCCTAACCCTAACCCTAACCCTAACCCTAACCCTAACCCTAACCCTAACCCTAACCCTAACCCTAACCCTAACCCTAACCCTAACCCTAACCCTAACCCTAACCCTAACCCTAACCCTAACCCTAACCCTAACCCTAACCCTAACCCTAACCCTAACCCTAACCCTAACCCTAACCCTAACCCTAACCCTAACCCTAACCCTAACCCTAACCCTAACCCTAACCCTAACCCTAACCCTAACCCTAACCCTAACCCTAACCCTAACCCTAACCCTAACCCTAACCCTAAC
The DNA here is from genome assembly GCA_038380795.1 of Pyrocephalus nanus. Classification (NCBI taxonomy): domain Eukaryota; kingdom Metazoa; phylum Chordata; class Aves; order Passeriformes; family Tyrannidae; genus Pyrocephalus; species Pyrocephalus nanus. The sequence goes on from JAWZSU010000138.1 coordinate 6,083, forward strand.
CCTAACCCTAACCCTAACCCTAACCCTAACCCTAACCCTAACCCTAACCCTAACCCTAACCCTAACCCTAACCCTAACCCTAACCCTAACCCTAACCCTAACCCTAACCCTAACCCTAACCCTAACCCTAACCCTAACCCTAACCCTAACCCTAACCCTAACCCTAACCCTAACCCTAACCCTAACCCTAACCCTAACCCTAACCCTAACCCTAACCCTAACCCTAACCCTAACCCTAACCCTAACCCTAACCCTAACCCTAACCCTAACCCTAACCCTAACCCTAACCCTAACCCTAACCCTAACCCTAACCCTAACCCTAACCCTAACCCTAACCCTAACCCTAACCCTAACCCTAACCCTAACCCTAACCCTAACCCTAACCCTAACCCTAACCCTAACCCTAACCCTAACCCTAACCCTAACCCTAACCCTAACCCTAACCCTAACCCTAACCCTAACCCTAACCCTAACCCTAACCCTAACCCTAACCCTAACCCTAACCCTAACCCTAACCCTAACCCTAACCCTAACCCTAACCCTAACCCTAACCCTAACCCTAACCCTAACCCTAACCCTAACCCTAACCCTAACCCTAACCCTAACCCTAACCCTAACCCTAACCCTAACCCTAACCCTAACCCTAACCCTAACCCTAACCCTAACCCTAACCCTAACCCTAACCCTAACCCTAACCCTAACCCTAACCCTAACCCTAACCCTAACCCTAACCCTAACCCTAACCCTAACCCTAACCCTAACCCTAACCCTAACCCTAACCCTAACCCTAACCCTAACCCTAACCCTAACCCTAACCCTAACCCTAACCCTAACCCTAACCCTAACCCTAACCCTAACCCTAACCCTAACCCTAACCCTAACCCTAACCCTAACCCTAACCCTAACCCTAACCCTAACCCTAACCCTAACCCTAACCCTAACCCTAACCCTAACCCTAACCCTAACCCTAACCCTAACCCTAACCCTAACCCTAACCCTAACCCTAACCCTAACCCTAACCCTAACCCTAACCCTAACCCTAACCCTAACCCTAACCCTAACCCTAACCCTAACCCTAACCCTAACCCTAACCCTAACCCTAACCCTAACCCTAACCCTAACCCTAACCCTAACCCTAACCCTAACCCTAACCCTAACCCTAACCCTAACCCTAACCCTAACCCTAACCCTAACCCTAACCCTAACCCTAACCCTAACCCTAACCCTAACCCTAACCCTAACCCTAACCCTAACCCTAACCCTAACCCTAACCCTAACCCTAACCCTAACCCTAACCCTAACCCTAACCCTAACCCTAACCCTAACCCTAACCCTAACCCTAACCCTAACCCTAACCCTAACCCTAACCCTAACCCTAACCCTAACCCTAACCCTAACCCTAACCCTAACCCTAACCCTAACCCTAACCCTAACCCTAACCCTAACCCTAACCCTAACCCTAACCCTAACCCTAACCCTAACCCTAACCCTAACCCTAACCCTAACCCTAACCCTAACCCTAACCCTAACCCTAACCCTAACCCTAACCCTAACCCTAACCCTAACCCTAACCCTAACCCTAACCCTAACCCTAACCCTAACCCTAACCCTAACCCTAACCCTAACCCTAACCCTAACCCTAACCCTAACCCTAACCCTAACCCTAACCCTAACCCTAACCCTAACCCTAACCCTAACCCTAACCCTAACCCTAACCCTAACCCTAACCCTAACCCTAACCCTAACCCTAACCCTAACCCTAACCCTAACCCTAACCCTAACCCTAACCCTAACCCTAACCCTAACCCTAACCCTAACCCTAACCCTAACCCTAACCCTAACCCTAACCCTAACCCTAACCCTAACCCTAACCCTAACCCTAACCCTAACCCTAACCCTAACCCTAACCCTAACCCTAACCCTAACCCTAACCCTAACCCTAACCCTAACCCTAACCCTAACCCTAACCCTAACCCTAACCCTAACCCTAACCCTAACCCTAACCCTAACCCTAACCCTAACCCTAACCCTAACCCTAACCCTAACCCTAACCCTAACCCTAACCCTAACCCTAACCCTAACCCTAACCCTAACCCTAACCCTAACCCTAACCCTAACCCTAACCCTAACCCTAACCCTAACCCTAACCCTAACCCTAACCCTAACCCTAACCCTAACCCTAACCCTAACCCTAACCCTAACCCTAACCCTAACCCTAACCCTAACCCTAACCCTAACCCTAACCCTAACCCTAACCCTAACCCTAACCCTAACCCTAACCCTAACCCTAACCCTAACCCTAACCCTAACCCTAACCCTAACCCTAACCCTAACCCTAACCCTAACCCTAACCCTAACCCTAACCCTAACCCTAACCCTAACCCTAACCCTAACCCTAACCCTAACCCTAACCCTAACCCTAACCCTAACCCTAACCCTAACCCTAACCCTAACCCTAACCCTAACCCTAACCCTAACCCTAACCCTAACCCTAACCCTAACCCTAACCCTAACCCTAACCCTAACCCTAACCCTAACCCTAACCCTAACCCTAACCCTAACCCTAACCCTAACCCTAACCCTAACCCTAACCCTAACCCTAACCCTAACCCTAACCCTAACCCTAACCCTAACCCTAACCCTAACCCTAACCCTAACCCTAACCCTAACCCTAACCCTAACCCTAACCCTAACCCTAACCCTAACCCTAACCCTAACCCTAACCCTAACCCTAACCCTAACCCTACCCTAACCCTAACCCTAACCCTAACCCTAACCCTAACCCTAACCCTAACCCTAACCCTAACCCTAACCCTAACCCTAACCCTAACCCTAACCCTAACCCTAACCCTAACCCCTAACCCTAACCCCTAACCCTAACCCTAACCCTAACCCTAACCCTAACCCTAACCCTAACCCTAACCCTAACCCTAACCCTAACCCTAACCCTAACCCTAACCCTAACCCTAAAAGTAACCTGAACCCTTACCCTAAAAATAACCCTCACCCTAACCTTAACCCTAAAAAAAATCCAAAAAATAACCCTAAAAATAACCCTAAAAGTAACCCTAACCCTAAAAATAACCCTAAAAATAACCCTAACCCTAAAAATAACCCTAACCCTAAAAGTAACCCTAACCCTAAAAATAACCCTAAAAATACCTCTAAAAATAACCCTAAAAATAACCCTAACCCTAAAAAACCCTCTAAAAATAACCCTAAAAATAACCCTAAAAATAATTCTAAAAATAACCCTAAAAATAACCCTAAAAATAACCCTAACCCTAAAAATAACCCTAACCCTAACCCAAAAAATAACCCTAAATATAACCCTAAAAAAACCCCTAATCCTAAAAATAACTCTAACCCTAAAAATAACCCTAAAAATAACCCTAGAAATAACCCTAAAGGTAACCCTAACCCTAACCCTAAAAATAACCCTAAAAATAACCATAACCCTAAAAATAACCCTAACCCTAAAAATAACCCTAAAAATAACCCTAAAAATAACCTTAAAAATAATTCTAAAAATAACCCTAAAAATAACCCTAACCCTAAAAATACCTCTAAAAATAACCCTAAAAATAACCCTAAAAATAACCCTAAAAATAACCCTAACCCTAAAAATAACCCGAACCCTAAAAATAACCCTAAAAATACCTCTAAAAATAACCCTAAAAATATCCCTAACCCTAAAAGTAACCTGAACCCTTACCCTAAAAATAACCCTCACCCTAACCTTAACCCTAAAAAAAACCAAAAAATAACCCTAAAAATAACCCTAAAAGTAACCCTAACCCTAACCCTAAAAATAACCCTAACCCTAAAAATAACCCTAACCCTAAAAGTAACCCTAACCCTAAAAATAACCCCAAAAATACCTGTAAAAATAACCCTAAAAATAACCCTAACCCTAAAAAACCCTCTAAAAATAACCCTAAAAATAACCCTAAAAATAACCCTAAAAATAATTCTAAAAATAACCCTAAAAATAACCCTAAAAATATCCCTAACCCTAAAAACAACCCTAACCCTAACCCAAAAAATAACCCTAAATATAACCCTAAAAATAACCCTCATCCTAAAAATAACTCTAACCCTAAAAATAACCCTAAAAATAACCCTAGAAATAACCCTAAAGGTAAAACTAACCCTAACCCTAAAAATAACCCTAAAAATAACCATAACCCTAAAAATAACCCTAACCCTAAAAATAACCCTAAAAATAACCCTAAAAATAACCTTAAAAATAATTCTAAAAATAACCCTAAAAATAACCCTAACCCTAAAAATACCTCTAAAAATAACCCTAAAAATAACCCTAAAAATAACCCTAACCCTAAAAATAACCCGAACCCTAAAAATAACCCTAAAAATACCTCTAAAAATAACCCTAAAAATAACCCTAACCCTAAAAGTAACCTGAACCCTTACCCTAAAAATAACCCTCACCCTAACCTTAACCCTAAAAAAAACCCAAAAAATAACCCTAAAAATAACCCTAAAAGTAACCCTAACCCTAACCCTAAAAATAACCCTAAAAATAACCCTAACCCTAAAAATAACCCTAACCCTAAAAGTAACCCTAACCCTAAAAATAACCCTAAAAATACCTCTAAAAATAACCCTAAAAATAACCCTAACCCTAAAAAACCCTCTAAAAATAACCCAAAAAATAACCCTAAAAATAACCCTAAAAATAATTCTAAAAATAACCCTAAAAGTAACCCTAAAAATAACCCTAACCCTAAAAATAACCCTAACCCTAACCCAAAAAATAACCCTAAATATAACCCTAAAAAAACCCCTAATCCTAAAAATAACTCTAACCCTAAAAATAACCCTAAAAATAACCCTAGAAATAACCCTAAAGGTAACCCTAACCCTAACCCTAAAAATAACCCTAAAAATAACCATAACCCTAAAAATAACCCTAACCCTAAAAATAACCCTAAAAATAACCTTAAAAATAATTCTAAAAATAACCCTAAAAATAACCCTAACCCTAAAAATACCTCTAAAAATAACCCTAAAAATAACCCTAAAAATAACCCTAAAAATAACCCTAACCCTAAAAATAACCCGAACCCTAAAAATAACCCTAAAAATACCTCTAAAAATAACCCTAAAAGTAACCCTAACCCTAAAAGTAACCTGAACCCTTACCCTAAAAATAACCCTCACCCTAACCTTAACCCTAAAAAAAAACCAAAAAATAACCCTAAAAATAACCCTAAAAGTAACCCTAACCCTAACCCTAAAAATAACCCTAACCCTTAAAATAACCCTAACCCTAAAAGTAACCCTAACCCTAAAAATAACCCTAAAAATACCTGTAAAAATAACCCTAAAAATAACCCTAACCCTAAAAAACCCTCTAAAAATAACCCTAAAAATAACCCTAAAAATAACCCTAAAAATAATTCTAAAAATAACCCTAAAAATAACCCTAAAAATAACCCTAACCCTAAAAATAACCCTAACCCTAACCCAAAAAATAACCCTAAATATAACCCTAAAAATAAGCCTCATCCTAAAAATAACTCTAACCCTAAAAATAACCCTAAAAATAACCCTAGAAATAACCCTAAAGGTAAAACTAACCCTAACCCTAAAAATAACCCTAAAAATAACCCTAACCCTAAAAAACCCTCTAAAAATAACCCAAAAAATAACCCTAAAAATAACCCTAAAAATAATTCTAAAAATAACCCTAAAAGTAACCCTAAAAATAACCCTAACCCTAAAAATAACCCTAACCCTAACCCAAAAAATAACCCTAAATATAACCCTAAAAAAAACCCTAATCCTAAAAATAAAAAAACCCTAAAAATAACCCTAAAAATAACCCTAAAAATAACCCTAAAAGTAACCCTAACCCTAACCCTAAAAATAACCCTAAAAATAACCATAACCCTAAAAATAACCCTAACCCTAAAAATAACCCTAAAAATAACCCTAAAAATAACCTTAAAAATAATTCTAAAAATAACCCTAAAAATAACCCTAACCCTAAAAATACCTCTAAAAATAACCCTAAAAATAACCCTAAAAATAACCCTAAAAATAACCCTAACCCTAAAAATAACCCTAACCCTAAAAGTAACCCCAACCCTAACCCCAAAAATAACCCTAACCCTAACCTTAACCCTAAAAAGAAAAACCTAAAAATAACCCTAAAAATAACCCTAAAAGTAACCCTAACCCTAACCCTAAAAATAACCCTAAAAATAACCCTAAAAATAACCTTAAAAATAATTCTAAAAATAACCCTAAAAATAACCCTAAAAATAGCCCTAACCCTAAAAATAACCCGAACACTTAAAATAACCCTAAAAATACCTCTAAAAATAACCCTAAAAATAACCCTAACCCTAAAAGTAACCTGAACCCTTACCCTAAAAATAACCCTCACCCTAACCTTAACCCTAAAAAAAACCCAAAAAATAACCCTAAAAATAACCCTAAAAGTAACCCTAACCCTAAAAATAACCCTAAAAATAACCCTAACCCTAAAAATAACCCTAACCCTAAAAGTAACCCTAACCCTAAAAATAACCCCAAAAATACCTCTAAAAATAACCCTAAAAATAACCCTAACCCTAAAAAACCCTCTAAAAATAACCCTAAAAATAACCCTAAAAATAACCCTAAAAATAATTCTAAAAATAACCCTAAAAATAACCCTAAAAATAACCCTAACCCTAAAAATAACCCTAACCCTAACCCAAAAAATAACCCTAAATATAACCCTAAAAAAACCCCTAATCCTAAAAATAACTCTAACCCTAAAAATAACCCTAAAAATAACCCTAGAAATAACCCTAAAGGTAACCCTAACCCTAACCCTAAAAATAACCCTAAAAATAACCATAACCCTAAAAATAACCCTAACCCTAAAAATAACCCTAAAAATAACCTTAAAAATAATTCTAAAAATAACCCTAAAAATAACCCTAACCCTAAAAATACCTCTAAAAATAACCCTAAAAATAACCCTAAAAATAACCCTAAAAATAACCCTAACCCTAAAAATAACCCGAACCCTAAAAATAACCCTAAAAATACCTCTAAAAATAACCCTAAAAGTAACCCTAACCCTAAAAGTAACCTGAACCCTTACCCTAAAAATAACCCTCACCCTAACCTTAACCCTAAAAAAAAACCAAAAAATAACCCTAAAAATAACCCTAAAAGTAACCCTAACCCTAACCCTAAAAATAACCCTAACCCTTAAAATAACCCTAACCCTAAAAGTAACCCTAACCCTAAAAATAACCCTAAAAATACCTGTAAAAATAACCCTAAAAATAACCCTAACCCTAAAAAACCCTCTAAAAATAACCCTAAAAATAACCCTAAAAATAACCCTAAAAATAATTCTAAAAATAACCCTAAAAATAACCCTAAAAATAACCCTAACCCTAAAAATAACCCTAACCCTAACCCAAAAAATAACCCTAAATATAACCCTAAAAATAAGCCTCATCCTAAAAATAACTCTAACCCTAAAAATAACCCTAAAAATAACCCTAGAAATAACCCTAAAGGTAAAACTAACCCTAACCCTAAAAATAACCCTAAAAATAACCCTAACCCTAAAAATACCTCTAAAAATAACCCTAAAAATAACCCTAAAAATAACCCTAAAAATAACCCTAACCCTAAAAATAACCCGAACCCTAAAAATAACCCTAAAAATACCTCTAAAAATAACCCTAAAAATAACCCTAACCCTAAAAGTAACCTGAACCCTTACCCTAAAAATAACCCTCACCCTAACCTTAACCCTAAAAAAAACCCAAAAAATAACCCTAAAAATAACCCTAAAAGTAACCCTAACCCTAACCCTAAAAATAACCCTAAAAATAACCCTAACCCTAAAAATAACCCTAACCCTAAAAGTAACCCTAACCCTAAAAATAACCCTAAAAATACCTCTAAAAATAACCCTAAAAATAACCCTAACCCTAAAAAACCCTCTAAAAATAACCCAAAAAATAACCCTAAAAATAACCCTAAAAATAATTCTAAAAATAACCCTAAAAGTAACCCTAAAAATAACCCTAACCCTAAAAATAACCCTAACCCTAACCCAAAAAATAACCCTAAATATAACCCTAAAAAAAACCCTAATCCTAAAAATAAAAAAACCCTAAAAATAACCCTAAAAATAACCCTAAAAATAACCCTAAAAGTAACCCTAACCCTAACCCTAAAAATAACCCTAAAAATAACCATAACCCTAAAAATAACCCTAACCCTAAAAATAACCCTAAAAATAACCCTAAAAATAACCTTAAAAATAATTCTAAAAATAACCCTAAAAATAACCCTAACCCTAAAAATACCTCTAAAAATAACCCTAAAAATAACCCTAAAAATAACCCTAAAAATAACCCTAACCCTAAAAATAACCCTAACCCTAAAAGTAACCCCAACCCTAACCCCAAAAATAACCCTAACCCTAACCTTAACCCTAAAAAGAAAAACCTAAAAATAACCCTAAAAATAACCCTAAAAGTAACCCTAACCCTAACCCTAAAAATAACCCTAAAAATAACCCTAAAAATAACCTTAAAAATAATTCTAAAAATAACCCTAAAAATAACCCTAAAAATAGCCCTAACCCTAAAAATAACCCGAACACTTAAAATAACCCTAAAAATACCTCTAAAAATAACCCTAAAAATAACCCTAACCCTAAAAGTAACCTGAACCCTTACCCTAAAAATAACCCTCACCCTAACCTTAACCCTAAAAAAAACCCAAAAAATAACCCTAAAAATAACCCTAAAAGTAACCCTAACCCTAAAAATAACCCTAAAAATAACCCTAACCCTAAAAATAACCCTAACCCTAAAAGTAACCCTAACCCTAAAAATAACCCCAAAAATACCTCTAAAAATAACCCTAAAAATAACCCTAACCCTAAAAAACCCTCTAAAAATAACCCTAAAAATAACCCTAAAAATAACCCTAAAAATAATTCTAAAAATAACCCTAAAAATAACCCTAAAAATAACCCTAACCCTAAAAATAACCCTAACCCTAACCCAAAAAATAACCCTAAATATAACCCTAAAAAAACCCCTAATCCTAAAAATAACTCTAACCCTAAAAATAACCCTAAAAATAACCCTAGAAATAACCCTAAAGGTAACCCTAACCCTAACCCTAAAAATAACCCTAAAAATAACCATAACCCTAAAAATAACCCTAACCCTAAAAATAACCCTAAAAATAACCTTAAAAATAATTCTAAAAATAACCCTAAAAATAACCCTAACCCTAAAAATACCTCTAAAAATAACCCTAAAAATAACCCTAAAAATAACCCTAAAAATAACCCTAACCCTAAAAATAACCCGAACCCTAAAAATAACCCTAAAAATACCTCTAAAAATAACCCTAAAAGTAACCCTAACCCTAAAAGTAACCTGAACCCTTACCCTAAAAATAACCCTCACCCTAACCTTAACCCTAAAAAAAAACCAAAAAATAACCCTAAAAATAACCCTAAAAGTAACCCTAACCCTAACCCTAAAAATAACCCTAACCCTTAAAATAACCCTAACCCTAAAAGTAACCCTAACCCTAAAAATAACCCTAAAAATACCTGTAAAAATAACCCTAAAAATAACCCTAACCCTAAAAAACCCTCTAAAAATAACCCTAAAAATAACCCTAAAAATAACCCTAAAAATAATTCTAAAAATAACCCTAAAAATAACCCTAAAAATAACCCTAACCCTAAAAATAACCCTAACCCTAACCCAAAAAATAACCCTAAATATAACCCTAAAAATAAGCCTCATCCTAAAAATAACTCTAACCCTAAAAATAACCCTAAAAATAACCCTAGAAATAACCCTAAAGGTAAAACTAACCCTAACCCTAAAAATAACCCTAAAAATAACCCTAACCCTAAAAATACCTCTAAAAATAACCCTAAAAATAACCCTAAAAATAACCCTAAAAATAACCCTAACCCTAAAAATAACCCGAACCCTAAAAATAACCCTAAAAATACCTCTAAAAATAACCCTAAAAATAACCCTAACCCTAAAAGTAACCTGAACCCTTACCCTAAAAATAACCCTCACCCTAACCTTAACCCTAAAAAAAACCCAAAAAATAACCCTAAAAATAACCCTAAAAGTAACCCTAACCCTAACCCTAAAAATAACCCTAAAAATAACCCTAACCCTAAAAATAACCCTAACCCTAAAAGTAACCCTAACCCTAAAAATAACCCTAAAAATACCTCTAAAAATAACCCTAAAAATAACCCTAACCCTAAAAAACCCTCTAAAAATAACCCAAAAAATAACCCTAAAAATAACCCTAAAAATAATTCTAAAAATAACCCTAAAAGTAACCCTAAAAATAACCCTAACCCTAAAAATAACCCTAACCCTAACCCAAAAAATAACCCTAAATATAACCCTAAAAAAAACCCTAATCCTAAAAATAAAAAAACCCTAAAAATAACCCTAAAAATAACCCTAAAAATAACCCTAAAAGTAACCCTAACCCTAACCCTAAAAATAACCCTAAAAATAACCATAACCCTAAAAATAACCCTAACCCTAAAAATAACCCCAAAAATAACCCTAAAAATAACCTTAAAAATAATTCTAAAAATAACCCTAAAAATAACCCTAAACCTAAAAATACCTCTAAAAATAACCCTAAAAATAACCCTAAAAATAACCCTAAAAATAACCCTAACCCTAAAAATAACCCTAACCCTAAAAGTAACCCCAACCCTAACCCCAAAAATAACCCTAACCCTAACCTTAACCCTAAAAAGAAAAACCTAAAAATAACCCTAAAAATAACCCTAAAAGTAACCCTAACCCTAACCCTAAAAATAACCCTAAAAATAACCCTAAAAATAACCTTAAAAATAATTCTAAAAATAACCCTAAAAATAACCCTAAAAATAGCCCTAACCCTAAAAATAACCCGAACACTTAAAATAACCCTAAAAATACCTCTAAAAATAACCCTAAAAATAACCCTAACCCTAAAAGTAACCTGAACCCTTACCCTAAAAATAACCCTCACCCTAACCTTAACCCTAAAAAAAATCCAAAAAATAACCCTAAAAATAACCCTAAAAGTAACCCTAACCCTAAAAATAACCCTAAAAATAACCCTAACCCTTAAAATAACCCTAACCCTAAAAGTAACCCTAACCCTAAAAATAACCCTAAAAATACCTCTAAAAATAACCCTAAAAATAACCCTAACCCTAAAAAACCCTCTAAAAATAACCCTAAAAATAACCCTAAAAATAACCCTAAAAATAATTCTAAAAATAACCCTAAAAATAACCCTAAAAATAACCCTAACCCTAAAAATAACCCTAACCCTAACCCAAAAAATAACCCTAAATATAACCCTAAAAAAAACCCTAATCCTAAAAATAACTCTAACCCTAAAAATAACCCTAAAAATAACCCTAGAAATAACCCTAAAGGTAACCCTAACCCTAACCCTAAAAATAACCCTAAAAATAACCATAACCCTAAAAATAACCCTAACCCTAAAAATAACCCTAAAAATAACCCTAAAAATAACCTTAAAAATAATTCTAAAAATAACCCTAAAAATAACCCTAACCCTAAAAATACCTCTAAAAATAACCCTAAAAATAACCCTAAAAATAACCCTAAAAATAACCCTAACCCTAAAAATAACCCAAACCCTAAAAATAACCCTAAAAATACCTCTAAAAATAACCCTAAAAATATCCCTAACCCTAAAAGTAACCTGAACCCTTACCCTAAAAATAACCCTCACCCTAACCTTAACCCTAAAAAAAACCAAAAAATAACCCTAAAAATAACCCTAAAAGTAACCCTAACCCTAACCCTAAAAATAACCCTAACCCTAAAAATAACCCTAACCCTAAAAGTAACCCTAACCCTAAAAATAACCCTAAAAATACCTGTAAAAATAACCCTAAAAATAACCCTAACCCTAAAAAACCCTCTAAAAATAACCCTAAAAATAACCCTAAAAATAACCCTAAAAATAATTCTAAAAATAACCCTAAAAATAACCCTAAAAATATCCCTAACCCTAAAAACAACCCTAACCCTAACCCAAAAAATAACCCTAAATATAACCCTAAAAATAACCCTCATCCTAAAAATAACTCTAACCCTAAAAATAACCCTAAAAATAACCCTAGAAATAACCCTAAAGGTAAAACTAACCCTAACCCTAAAAATAACCCTAAAAATAACCCTAACCCTAAAAATAACCCTAACCCTAAAAATAACCCTAAAAATAACCCTAAAAATAACCTTAAAAATAATTCTAAAAATAACCCTAAAAATAACCCTAACCCTAAAAATACCTCTAAAAATAACCCTAAAAATAACCCTAAAAATAACCCTAACCCTAAAAATAACCCGAACCCTAAAAATAACCCTAAAAATACCTCTAAAAATAACCCTAAAAATAACCCTAACCCTAAAAGTAACCTGAACCCTTACCCTAAAAATAACCCTCACCCTAACCTTAACCCTAAAAAAAACCCAAAAAATAACCCTAAAAATAACCCTAAAAGTAACCCTAACCCTAACCCTAAAAATAACCCTAAAAATAACCCTAACCCTAAAAATAACCCTAACCCTAAAAGTAACCCTAACCCTAAAAATAACCCTAAAAATACCTCTAAAAATAACCCTAAAAATAACCCTAACCCTAAAAAACCCTCTAAAAATAACCCAAAAAATAACCCTAAAAATAACCCTAAAAATAATTCTAAAAATAACCCTAAAAGTAACCCTAAAAATAACCCTAACCCTAAAAATAACTCTAACCCTAAAAATAACCCAAAAAATAACCCTAAATATAACCCTAAAAAAAACCCTAATCCTAAAAATAACTCTAACCCTAAAAATAACCCTAAAAATAAACCTAAAAATAACCCTAAAAGTAACCCTAACCCTAACCCTAAAAATAACCCTAAAAATAACCATAACCCTAAAAATAACCCTAACCCTAAAAATAACCCTAAAAATAACCCTAAGAATAACCTTAAAAATAATTCTAAAAATAACCCTAAAAATAACCCTAACCCTAAAAATACCTCTAAAAATAACCCTAAAAATAACCCTAAAAATAACCCTAAAAATAACCCTAACCCTAAAAATAACCCTAACCCTAAAAGTAACCCCAACCCTAACCCCAAAAATAACCCTAACCCTAACCTTAACCCTAAAAAGAAAAACCTAAAAATAACCCTAAAAATAACCCTAAAAGTAACCCTAACCCTAACCCTAAAAATAACCCTAAAAATAACCCTAAAAATAACCTTAAAAATAATTCTAAAAATAACCCTAAAAATAACCCTAAAAATAACCCTAACCCTAAAAAACCCTCTAAAAATAACCCTAAAAAAACCCCTAAAAATAACCCTAAAAATAACCCTAACCCTAAAAATACCTCTAAAAATAACCCTAAAAATAACCCTAAAAATAACCCTAAAAATAACCCTAAAAATAACCCTAAAAATAACCCTAACCCTAAAAAACCCTCTAAAAATAACCCAAAAAATAACCCTAAAAATAACCCTAAAAATAATTCTAAAAATAACCCTAAAAGTAACCCTAAAAATAACCCTAACCCTAAAAATAACCCTAACCCTAACCCAAAAAATAACCCTAAATGTAACCCTAAAAAAACCCCTAATCCTAAAAATAACTCTAACCCTAAAAATAACCCTAAAAATAACCCTAACCCTAAAAATAACCCTAACCCTAAAAGTAACCCTAACCCTAAAAATAACCCTAAAAATACCTCTAAAAATAACCCTAAAAATAACCCTAACCCTAAAAAACCCTCTAAAAATAACCCAAAAAATAACCCTAAAAATAACCCTAAAAATAATTCTAAAAATAACCCTAAAAGTAACCCTAAAAATAACCCTAACCCTAAAAATAACCCTAACCCTAACCCAAAAAATAACCCTAAATATAACCCTAAAAAAAACCCTAATCCTAAAAATAAAAAAACCCTAAAAATAACCCTAAAAATAACCCTAAAAATAACCCTAAAAGTAACCCTAACCCTAACCCTAAAAATAACCCTAAAAATAACCATAACCCTAAAAATAACCCTAACCCTAAAAATAACCCCAAAAATAACCCTAAAAATAACCTTAAAAATAATTCTAAAAATAACCCTAAAAATAACCCTAACCCTAAAAATACCTCTAAAAATAACCCTAAAAATAACCCTAAAAATAACCCTAAAAATAACCCTAACCCTAAAAATAACCCTAACCCTAAAAGTAACCCCAACCCTAACCCCAAAAATAACCCTAACCCTAACCTTAACCCTAAAAAGAAAAACCTAAAAATAACCCTAAAAATAACCCTAAAAGTAACCCTAAAAATAACCCTAAAAATAACCCTAAAAATAACCCTAAAAATAACCTTAAAAATAATTCTAAAAATAACCCTAAAAATAACCCTAAAAATAGCCCTAACCCTAAAAATAACCCGAACACTTAAAATAACCCTAAAAATACCTCTAAAAATAACCCTAAAAATAACCCTAACCCTAAAAGTAACCTGAACCCTTACCCTAAAAATAACCCTCACCCTAACCTTAACCCTAAAAAAAATCCAAAAAATAACCCTAAAAATAACCCTAAAAGTAACCCTAACCCTAAAAATAACCCTAAAAATAACCCTAACCCTAAAAATAACCCTAACCCTAAAAGTAACCCTAACCCTAAAAATAACCCTAAAAATACCTCTAAAAATAACCCTAAAAATAACCCTAACCCTAAAAAACCCTCTAAAAATAACCCTAAAAATAACCCTAAAAATAACCCTAAAAATAATTCTAAAAATAACCCTAAAAATAACCCTAAAAATAACCCTAACCCTAAAAATAACCCTAACCCTAACCCAAAAAATAACCCTAAATATAACCCTAAAAAAACCCCTAATCCTAAAAATAACTCTAACCCTAAAAATAACCCTAAAAATAACCCTAGAAATAACCCTAAAGGTAACCCTAACCCTAACCCTAAAAATAACCCTAAAAATAACCATAACCCTAAAAATAACCCTAACCCTAAAAATAACCCTAAAAATAACCCTAAAAATAACCTTAAAAATAATTCTAAAAATAACCCTAAAAATAACCCTAACCCTAAAAATACCTCTAAAAATAACCCTAAAAATAACCCTAAAAATAACCCTAAAAATAACCCTAACCCTAAAAATAACCCGAACCCTAAAAATAACCCTAAAAATACCTCTAAAAATAACCCTAAAAATATCCCTAACCCTAAAAGTAACCTGAACCCTTACCCTAAAAATAACCCTCACCCTAACCTTAACCCTAAAAAAAACCAAAAAATAACCCTAAAAATAACCCTAAAAGTAACCCTAACCCTAACCCTAAAAATAACCCTAACCCTAAAAATAACCCTAACCCTAAAAGTAACCCTAACCCTAAAAATAACCCCAAAAATACCTGTAAAAATAACCCTAAAAATAACCCTAACCCTAAAAAACCCTCTAAAAATAACCCTAAAAATAACCCTAAAAATAACCCTAAAAATAACCCTAAAAATAACCCTAAAAATAACCCTAAAAATAATTCTAAAAATAACCCTAAAAATAACCCTAAAAATATCCCTAACCCTAAAAACAACCCTAACCCTAACCCAAAAAATAACCCTAAATATAACCCTAAAAATAACCCTCATCCTAAAAATAACTCTAACCCTAAAAATAACCCTAAAAATAACCCTAGAAATAACCCTAAAGGTAAAACTAACCCTAACCCTAAAAATAACCCTAAAAATAACCCTAACCCTAAAAATAACCCTAACCCTAAAAATAACCCTAAAAATAACCCTAAAAATAACCTTAAAAATAATTCTAAAAATAACCCTAAAAATAACCCTAACCCTAAAAATACCTCTAAAAATAACCCTAAAAATAACCCTAAAAATAACCCTAACCCTAAAAATAACCCGAACCCTTAAAATAACCCTAAAAATACCTCTAAAAATAACCCTAAAAATAACCCTAACCCTAAAAGTAACCTGAACCCTTACCCTAAAAATAACCCTCACCCTAACCTTAACCCTAAAAAAAACCCAAAAAATAACCCTAAAAATAACCCTAAAAGTAACCCTAACCCTAACCCTAAAAATAACCCTAAAAATAACCCTAACCCTAAAAATAACCCTAACCCTAAAAGTAACCCTAACCCTAAAAATAACCCTAAAAATACCTCTAAAAATAACCCTAAAAATAACCCTAACCCTAAAAAACCCTCTAAAAATAACCCAAAAAATAACCCTAAAAATAACCCTAAAAATAATTCTAAAAATAACCCTAAAAGTAACCCTAAAAATAACCCTAACCCTAAAAATAACCCTAACCCTAACCCAAAAAATAACCCTAAATATAACCCTAAAAAAAACCCTAATCCTAAAAATAACTCTAACCCTAAAAATAACCCTAAAAATAAACCTAAAAATAACCCTAAAAGTAACCCTAACCCTAACCCTAAAAATAACCCTAAAAATAACCATAACCCTAAAAATAACCCTAACCCTAAAAATAACCCTAAAAATAACCCTAAGAATAACCTTAAAAATAATTCTAAAAATAACCCTAAAAATAACCCTAACCCTAAAAATACCTCTAAAAATAACCCTAAAAATAACCCTAAAAATAACCC
>JAWZSU010000139.1:0-22711 GCA_038380795.1 Pyrocephalus nanus
GGTGTGGCTTTAAGGGGTGTGGCTTGAAAGGGTTTGTGTTTGGGGATGTGGCTTTTAAGGGGTGTGGTTTAGATGGGTGTGGCTTTAAAGGGGTGTGGTTTTTTGTGGGCGTGGCTTCACTCTGAGAAAAGGAAGGGGGCGTGGCTTGGTCAGCCCAAACCACGCCCCCCATGACCATGACCCCTCCCCTTTTGTCTCTCCCCTCCTTTTCCCCCCAGTCGGGGTCGGGCAGCCCCGGGGGCGGCAGCGCCGGGGGGGTCCCTGGAGGGGGGGGTTTGTCCCCTGCCGAGGTGGCCGAGCTGTTCCAGCGCCTGGCCCAGAGCCAGCAGGAGAGATGGCTGCTCGAGGAGAAGGTATGGGGGTCCTGGGGGGGGTCCTGGGGGGCTTTGGGGGGGGTCCTGGGGGGCTTTGGGGGGTCCTGGGGGGCTCAGGGGGTCCTGGGGGTCTGAGGTGTTCCAGCGCCTGGCCCAGAGCCAGCAGGAGAGATGGCTGCTCGAGGAGAAGGTATGGGGGTCCTGGGGGTCCTGGGGGGGGTCCTGGGGGGCTTTGGGGGGGTCCTGGGGGGCTTGGGGGTCCTGGGGGGCTCAGGGGGTCCTGGGGGTCTGAGCTGTTCCAGCGCCTGGCCCAGAGCCAGCAGGAGAGATGGCTGCTCGAGGAGAAGGTATGGGGGTCCTGGGGGGGGTCCTGGGGGGCTTTGGGGGGGTCCTGGGGGGCTTTGGGGGGTCCTGGGGGGCTCAGGGGGTCCTGGGGGTCTGAGCTGTTCCAGCGCCTGTTCCAGAGCCAGCAGGAGAGATGGCTGCTCGAGGAGAAGGTGGGGGGGGCTCAGGGGGGCTTTGGGTGGCTTTGGGGGGTCCTGGGGGGCTC
Organism: Pyrocephalus nanus; assembly: GCA_038380795.1. Taxonomy (NCBI): domain Eukaryota; kingdom Metazoa; phylum Chordata; class Aves; order Passeriformes; family Tyrannidae; genus Pyrocephalus; species Pyrocephalus nanus. Next base: position 865 of record JAWZSU010000139.1, read on the forward strand.
AGGGGGGTCCTGGGGGGCTTGGGGGGGTCCTGGGGGGCTCAGGGGGTCCTGGGGGTCTAAGCTGTTCCAGAGCCAGCAGGAGAGATGGCTGCTCGAGGAGAAGGTGGGGGAGGATCCTGGGGGTCCTGGGGGTCTCGGGGGGGTCCTGAGGGGCTCAGGGGGGTCTCGGGGGGGTCCTGGGGGGCTCAGGGTGGGGCGTGGTCTGATCTGCGCTGTCACCTGTCCCCAGGTGAGGCACCTGGAGGTGTCGAGCGCCTCCATGGCCGAGGATCTGTGTCGGAAAAGCGCCATCATCCAGAGCTTCGTGAGGGACAGCAGGCTCGGTGAGACCCCCTTACCTGTCATACCTGTCCTACTGTCACACCTGTCCTGTCATACCTGTCCTACTGTCACACCTGTCCTGTCACACCTGTCACACCTGTCCTACCCCACCTGTCCTACCTGTCCCACCTGTCACACCCCCCCTGCCATCATCCAGAGCTTCGTGAGGGACAGCAGGCTCGGTGAGACCCCCTTACCTGTCATACCTGTCCTACTGTCACACCTGTCCTGTCACACCTGTCACACCTGTCCTACCCCACCTGTCCTACCTGTCCCACCTGTCCCACCTGTCACACCCACCCTGCCATCATCCAGAGCTTCGTGAGGGACAGCAGGCTTGGTGAGACCCCCTCACCTGTCCTACCTGTCCTACTGTCACACCTGTCCTGTCACACCTGTCCTACCCCACCTGTCCTACCCCACCTGTCACACCTGTCCTACCTGTCCTACCTCACCTGTCCTACCCCACCTGTCACACCTGTCCTACCTGTCCCACCTGTGTCCCCTCCCTGCCATCATCCAGAGCTTTGTGAGGGACAGCCGGCTCGGTGAGATCCCCTGGGACCCCCCCCAGACCTTCACCTGTCCCTTCACCCATCCTACCTGTCCCACCTGGGTAATCTCAGCTGGCCCCTCCCCTGTCCCCTCCCCCATCTCACCTGTGTCCCCTGTCCCCCTCATCTCACTTGTCCTCTCTGTCCCTGCCCTGTCTCACCTGTCCCCCCCATCTCACCTGTCCCCTCCCCCATCTCACCTATCTCCTCCCCCATCTCCCCTGTCCCTCCCCCATCTCCCCTGTCCTGTCACCTGTCCCCTCCCCCCTCTCCCCTGTCCCTGTCCCCCCCATGTCACCTGTCCCCTCCCCCATCTCCCCTGTCCCTCTCATCTCCCCTGTCCCCCCCCCATCTCCCCTGTCCCTGTCCCTGTCCCCCCTGTCACCTGTCCCCTGTCCCCTCTCCCCTGTCCCTGTCACCTGTCCCCTCTCCCCTCCCCCATCTCCCCTGTCCCCTCCCCCATCTCCCATCCCCTCCCCTCCCCCCTGTCCCTGTCCCTGTCCCCCCCCATCTCCCCTGTCCCCTCCCCCCCTCCCCCCTGTCTCCTCCCCCCTGTCCCCTCCCCCCCCTCTCCCCTCTCCCCTGTACCTGTCCCCCCCCCATCTCCCCTGTCCCCTCCCCCCTCTCCCCTGTCCCTGTCCCCTCCCCCCTGTCCCTGTCCCCATGTCACGTGTCCCCTGTCGCCCCTCCCCCCCAGAGGCGGTTCCCCCCTCAGCTCCCGCCCCTCGCCGGGGGGGGCCCGGGGGAGGAGGGGCTGCGGGAGATGAACAAGAAGCTGCAGAACCTTCTGGAAGAGCAGCTCACCAAGAACCTGCACCTCTCACAGGTCAGGGGGCGGGGCTTCACACGGGGGGCGGGGCTTTCACACGGGGGGGGGGGCTTCACACGGGGGGCGGGGCTTCACACGGAGAGGGGCAGAGTATGGTGGGAGGGGGGTCACTGGGAGTACTGGGGGAGTTACTGGGCAGCACTGGAGGGGTCACTGGGGGGTCACTGGGCAGCACTGGGGAGGTTACTGGGCAACACTGGGAGGTCACTGGGCAGTACTGGGAATTACTTGGCGGGCAACTGGGAGCACTGGGGCGTCACTGGGCAGTACTGGGAGTTACTTGGAGGGCCACTGGGAGCACTAGGGGGGGTCACTGGGGGGTCACTGGGGGCACTGGGAGGGGTTACTGGGATGACTGGGGAGGTCACTGGGAGTTACTTGGAAGGTCGTTGGGGTGCCCCCTGACCCTCCCCCCTCCCCTTTCCCAGGACCTCGAGTCGCTGTCCCAGGAACTGGCCCAGCTCAGGAAGGACCAATCGGCCCCCTCGGGACCCCCGTGAGAGGCGGGGCCATCTCAGTCTGGGGGCGGGGCCTCTCCCCATCGCTCCGCCCCCATCGCGCCTCAGTCCCCACCCCCTGGCGGGGGGGGGCTCTGCTTTGGGAGTGGCATTGCCCCTTTAAGGGAGGGGGTTGTCTCCGCTGTGGCATCGCCCTTTTAAGATGGCGACGGTTCCTATTGTGGCTTTACCCCTTTAAGGAGCCCCCCCGGAGGGCATCGCCCTTTTAAGACAGAAGTGGTCCCACCTAAGCGTAGCCTCTTTAAGACAGATGGGGGGAGTGATCTCTCCTTGACGTTGCCCCTTTAAGAACGGGTTGAACTCCTCCCCTTCGGGCGTTGCCTCTTTAAGGCGGGTTTGGCCCCGCTCTTGGCGTTGCCCCTTTAAGGCGGTCGCTGTTCCCCTTCGTGCCGTTGCCCCTTTAAGGGAGGGTAGGGTCCCGCATGCGCCCCCCAATAAACAAACCTGAACCCAAATCTGTGACGTCATTGTTTGAGGAGGGCCGGGGCGTGGTGTTGGCGGTGACGTCACTTCCCCTCGGTGCCCCGGATGTTGTTCTGGGGCCGCGGCCGCGGGGACGGGGCTCGTTCGGCGCCTCCGCGGCCGCTCCGGATCCTGCCCAGCCCCGCGAGTGGGGCGGGGGGCGCGGCGTGACGTCAGCACGGTGACGTAACACCCGCTTCTCTGGCCGGGGGGGGGGAGGCGGAAAAACCCCCCCGAAACCTCGCCCCGATTCCCCCCCCGCAAGAGACCTCCGGGCCCCCCCCACCATGGCGGCGGCCGCGGGGGGCGGGACCTCGCCGGGGGGCGGGGCCTCGTTGGAGGAGGAGTGTGAAGTTGTCCGCGTGCGCGTCAAGGTGAGAGGGCGTGGCTTTGAGGGCGTGGTGTGGGCGTGGTTACCTCGAGAGGGCGTGGCCTTTTCGTTGAGGGACCGCGGAGGTTCTCGGGGGGAGGGGGGTATGGTAATCTGGGAGGGGTCACGTGGTGCATGGCAGCCAATCAGCAGCGCCGGGGGCGTGGCCTCGCCGAGGGGCGACGGCGGGAGATTTTCCCTCCGCTGGGGTCACGTGGGCGCAGGCGACCAATCAGCGTCGCGGGTTTGGGCGGGAAGCACGTGTGGTTGCCATGGTGACGGGGCCGAGCCGCCATCTTGGGCCGTCGTGAGGGGCTGGGGGAGCTCCGGGATCCCCCCGAGCCACCCCTGACGCTCCCCCCGCAGAAGAGCGAGGGGCAGCAGCCCCCCGAGTTCCGCTCCTTCGCCGTGGACCCCCAGATCACATCGCTGGACGTGCTGCAGCACATCCTGGCCCGGGCGTTCGACCTGCAGGGGTGAGACCCCCTGGGATCCCCCCACACTGAGCCCCCCTGACTGCCCAAACCCCTCCCCAGACACCATTGTGGGACCCATAAGGACCTCCCTGAACACACCTGGGACCCCCCTGGACACCCCTGGGACCCCCCTGGACACCCCTGGGACCTCTGGGGACCTCCCCACAGAACCTCCCTGGACATCCCTGGGACCCCTTGGGACCTCCCCCCAGATTCTCTCTGGACACGCCTGGGACCTCCCTGGACCCTTCAGACACACCTGGAACCCCCCCCACACACATCTGAGACCCCCTTGGACACACCTGGGACCTTCCAGACACACTTGGGACCCCCTTCAGGACCCTCCCTAACACATCTGGGACCCCCCTGGACTCACCTGGATCCCCCTTGGACACATCTCTGACCCCCCCCAGACCCTCCCCAGCCCCACCTATATCCCCCTGACCCACCTGGAACCCCCCTGGACCCACCTGAATCCCCCTTGGACACATCTCTGACCCCCCCAGACCCTCCCCAGACCCACCTATGACCCCCCTGACCCACCTGGGACCCTCCTGACCCACCTGGATCCCCCTTGGACACATCTGCGACCCTCCCAGACCCTCCCCAGCCCCACCTATGAGCCCCCTGACCCACCTGGAACCCCCCTGACCCACCTGGATCCCCCTTGGACACATCTGCGACCCTCCCAGACCCTCCCCAGCCCCACCTATGAGCCCCCTGACCCACCTGGAACCCCCCTGACCCACCTGAATCCCCCTTGGACACATCTCTGACCCCCCCAGACCCTCCCCAGACCCACCTATGACCCCCCTGACCCACCTGGGACCCTCCTGACCCACCTGGATCCCCCTTGGACACATCTGCGACCCTCCCAGACCCTCCCCAGCCCCACCTATGAGCCCCCTGACCCACCTGGAACCCCCCTGACCCACCTGGATCCCCCTTGGACACATTTATGACCCCCTCAGACTCACCTATGGCCCCCTGACCCACCTGTGACCCCCCCAGCCGTACCTGTCCCCCTCAGGTGACCCCCCCTTTGTCCCCCCCCAGGAAGAAAAGCTTCTCGCTGAGCTTCGCCGCCCGGGACGGGCAGGGCCAGGACACCTTTGTGCCCCTGCTGAGTGAGAGTGACCTGGTGACAGCGTTCACCTGGGCCAGGCCCACCCTCAGGCTGCGGCTGGACGTCAGGAACCCCCCTGACAGTGAGTCACACACCTGGGGGGGGTAAAATACACCTGGGGGGGGGTAAAACACACCTGGGGGGGTTAAAATACACCTGAGGGGGGATAAAACACACCTTCACCTGGGCCAGGCCCACCCTCAGGCTGCGGCTGGATGTCAGGAACCCACCTGACAGTGAGTCACACACATGGGGGGGGTAAAATACACCTGGGGGGGGGGGTAAAACACACCTGGGGGGGTTAAAATACACCTGAGGGGGGGTAAAACACACCTGGGGGGGTTAAAATACACCTGAGGGGAGATAAAACACACCTGGGACACACCTGGGTGGGTAAAACACACCTGGGACACACCTTCATCTGGGCCAGGCCCACCCTCAGGCTCCGGCTGGATGTCAGGAACCCACCGGACAGTGAGTCACACACATGGGGGGGGTAAAATACACCTGGGGGGGTTAAAATACGCCTGAGGGGGGGTAAAACACACCTTCACCTGGGCCAGGCCCACCCTCAGGCTGCGGCTGGACATCAGGAACCCACCTGACAGTGAGTCACACACCTGGGGGGGTTAAAATACACCTGAAGGGGGGTAAAACACACCTGGGACATACCTGGGGGGGTTAAAATACACCTGAGGGGGGGTAAAACACACCTGGGACACACCTGGGAGGGTTAAAATACACCTGAGGGGGGGTAAAACACACCTGGGACATACCTGGGGGGCGTAAAACACACCTGGGACACACCTGGGGGGGTTAAAATACACCTGAAGGGGGGGAAAACACACCTGGGACACACCTGGGAGGGTTAAAATACACCTGAAGGGGGGGAAAACACACCTGGGACACACCTGGGAGGGTTAAAATACACCTGAGGGGGGGTAAAACACACCTGGGACATACCTGGGGGGGTTAAAATACACCTGAGGGGGGGTAAAACACACCTGGGACACACCTGGGGGGGTTAAAATACACCTGAGGGGGGGTAAAACACACCTGGGACACACCTGGGGGGGTTAAAATACACCTGGGGGGGGTAAAACACACCTGGGACACACCTGGAGGGGTTAAAATACACCTGAGGGGGGGTAAAACACACCTGGGACACACCTGGGGATGGGTAAAACACACCTGGGACACACCTGGGGGGGTTAAAATATACCTGAGAGGGGGTAAAACGCACCTGGGACATACCTGGGGGGGTTAAAATACACCTGAGGGGGGGTAAAACACACCTGGGACATACCTGGGGATGGGTAAAACACACCTGGGACACACCTAGGGGGGGGTAAAACACACCTGGGACATACCTGGGGATGGGTAAAACACACCTGGGACATACCTGGGGATGGGTAAAACACACCTGGGACACACCTGGGGATGGGTAAAACACACCTGGGACATACCTGGGGATGGGTAAAACACACCTGGGACACACCTTCACCTGGGCCAGGCCCACCCTCAGGCTGCGGCTGGACGTGAGGAACCCACCGGACAGTGAGTCACACACCTGGGGGGGGTAAAACACACCTGGGACACACCTGGAGGGGTTAAAATACACCTGGGGGGTTTTAAAATACACCTAGGGGGGGAAAACACACCTGGGATATATCTGGGGGGGTTAAAATACACCTGGGACACACCTGGGGAGGGTAAAACACACCTGGGACACACCTGGGGAGGGTAGAACAAAGCTGGGCCACACCTGGGGGGGGAAATACACACCTGGGACACACCTGGGGGGGTAAAACACACCTGGAACATGCCTGGGGGGGGGGTAAAACACACCTTCACCTGGGCCAGGCCCACCCTCAGGCTGCAGCTGGACGTCAGGAACCCCCCTGACAGTGAGTCACACACATGGGGGGGTTAAAATACACCTGGGGGGGTTAAAATACGCCTGAGGGGGGGTAAAACACACCTGGGACACACCTGGGGGGGGTAAAACACACCTGAGGGGGGGTAAAACACACCTGGGACACACCTGGGGATGGGTAAAACACACCTGGGACACACCTGGGGGGGTTAAAATACACCTGAAGGGGGGGAAAACACACCTGGGACACACCTGGGGGGGTAAAAATACACCTGAGGGGGGGTAAAACACACCTGGGACACACCTGGGGGGGTTAAAATACACCTGGGGGGGATAAAACACACCTGGGACACACCTGGGGGGGTAAAACATACCTGGGACACGCCTGAGGGGCACACACCCAGGCTCAGTTGCCTGGGTGCGTCCCAGATGCCCAGGTGGGTCCCAGATGCCCAGGTGAGTCCCAGATGCCCAGGTGGGGTCTCAGGTGCCCAGGTGGGTGCCCAGGTGTGGTATCATACCTGTCCCCTGCCAGGCCCGCTGCTGGAGGACTGGGACATCATCAGCCCGCGGGAGGTGGGGGTTGCTCAGGGGGGTCTCGGGGTGGTCCCAGGTGCCCAGGTGGGGCTCAGGGGGTCTCAGGGTGGTCCCAGGTGCCCAGGTGGGTGCTCAGGTGTGGTCTCAGGTGCCCAGGTGTGGTCTCAGGTGCCCAGGTGTGGTCCCAGGTGCCCAGGTGTGGTCTCAGGTGCCCAGGTGAGGTCTCAGGTGCCCTGTCCGTGCCAGGCCCGCTGCTGGAGGACTGGGACATCATCAGCCTGCGGGAGGTTGGGGTTGCTCAGGGGGGGTCTCAGGGTGGTCCCAGGTGCCCAGGTGTGGTCTCAGGTGCCCAGGTGGGTGCCCAGGTGTGGTATCATACCTGTCCCCCTGCCAGGCCCGCTGCTGGAGGACTGGGACATCATCAGCCCACGGGAGGTGGCGGCGGCCGAGCCGGTGCCGGAGCGTCGGTCGCTGCTGGCGGCGGCTCTGCCCTTCACACAGGCCCTGCTGGCACAGGTGAGGCTCACCTGGCACACCTGGGTGGGGCAGGGAGGGTGGGGGGCACACCTGGGTGGTGCAGGGAGGGTGGGGGGCACACCTGGGTGGGGCAGGGAGGGTGGGGGGCACACCTGGGTGGTGCAGGGAGGGTGGGGGGCACACCTGGGGCACACCTGGGTGGTGCAAGGAGGGTGGGGGGCACACCTGGGGCACACCTGGGTGGTGCAGGGAGGGTGGGGGTCACACCTGGGTGGGGCAGGGAGGGTGGGGGGCACACCTGGGGCACACCTGGATGGTGCAAGGAGGGTGGGGGGCACGCCTGGGGCACACCTGGGTGGTGCAGGGAGGGTGGGGGTCACACCTGGGTGGGGCAGGGAGGGTGGGGGGCACACCTGGGGCACACCTGGATGGTGCAAGGAGGGTGGGGGGCACACCTGGCCCAGGTGAGGCTCACCTGGCACACCTGGGGCACACCTGGAGGTGGAGAGGGGGGCATACCTGGCATGGAGGGGGAGGGTGGGGGGCACACCTGGCATGGGTGGGGCACACCTGGCACTGGTGGGGCACACCTGGGTGCTGAAGGAGGATCTTGGGGCCCTTGCTGAGAGCTCTCATTGCTCCCTTGGCCATCCCAGTGCCCTCTCAGTGCCCCCCAGTGCCCTCCCAGTGCCCCCCAGTGCCAGGTTCCCCGTTCCCACAGGTGGGCCGGACCCTGGCTCGGGCCCAGGCGGCTCTGGCGTGGCCCGAGGGGTCCCCGCCGTGCCCCCCGTCCCCCCCCCCTCCCTGCGCCCCCCTGAGCGACGCCGACCTGCGCTCCTACCTGGGCCCGGGGGGGCGGCTGCTGCGGCCCCACGACCTGCGGCTGCACGTCTTCCACGGCGGTGTGGAGCCCGGCCTGCGCAAGGTGAGACCCCTGAGACCCCCCTGACACCCCCCTGACCTGTCCCTGACCCCCCTGACCTGTCCCTGACCTGTCCCTGACCCCCCTGACCTGTCCCTGACCCCCCCTGACCTGTCCCTGACCTGTCCCTGACCTGTCCCTGACCTGTCCCTGACCTGTACCTGACCTGTCCCTGACTCCCCCTGACCTGTCCCTGACCTGTCCCTGACCTGTCCCTGACCCCCCCTGACCTGTCCCTGCACGTCTTCCATGGCGGCGTCGAGCCCGGCCTGCGCAAAGTGAGACCCCCCTGACACCCCCTGAGACCCCCCTGACACCCCCTGAGACCCCCCTGACACCCCCTGGGACCCCCCTGACACCCCCTGAGACCCCCCTGACACCCCCTGGGACTCCTGACCCCTCTTACCTGTCTCTCTCAATCAGGCGGTGTGGCGTTACCTGCTGAACGTGTTCCTTGGTGGATCCCTGACTCACCTGACCCCCCATACCTGTCTCTCTGCAGGTGTTGTGGCGTTACCTGCTGAACGTGTTCCCTGACTCACCTGACCCCCCTTACCTGTCTCTCTGCAGGTGTTGTGGCGTTACCTGCTGAACGTGTTCCCTGACTCACCTGACCCCCCATACCTGTCTCTCTGCAGGTGTTGTGGCATTACCTGCTGAACGTGTTCCCTGACTCACCTGACCCCCCATACCTGTCTCTCTGCAGGTGTTGTGGCGTTACCTGCTGAACGTGTTCCCTGGTGGATGATCCCTGATTTCCCATACCTGTCTCCCCTCAGGTGGTGTGGCGTTACCTGCTGAACGTGTTCCCTGGTGTTCCCCTGACCCCCTTTACCTGTCTCTTTGCAGGTGTTGTGGCGTTACCTGCTGAACGTGTTCCCTGGCGTTCCCCTGACCCCCATACCTGTCTCTCTGCAGGTGGTGTGGCGTTACCTGCTGATCGTGTTCCCTGGTGAATCCCTTATTCCCTTTACCTGTCTCTCCCCCCCAGGTGGTGTGGCATTACCTGCTGAACGTGTTCCCTGGTGAATCCCTGACTCATCTGATTTCCCATACCTGTCTCTCTCCCCCCAGGTGTTGTGGCGTTACCTGCTGATCGTGTTCCCTGCTGGATCCCTGATTTCCCATACCTGTCTCCCCCCAGGTGTTGTGGCGTTACCTGCTGAACGTGTTCCCTGGTGGATCCCTGACCCCCCTGACCCCCCCTGACTCACCTGATTTCCCATACCTGTCCCCCCCAGGTGGTGTGGCGTTACCTGCTGAACGTGTTCCCTGGTGGATCCCTGATTTCCCATACCTGACTCTCTCAATCAGATGTTGTGGCGTTACCTGCTGAGCGTGTTCCCTGCTGGATCCCTGACCCCCCGACTCACCTGACCCCCATACCTGTCTCTCTGCAGGTGTTGTGGCGTTACCTGCTGAACGTGTTCCCTGATGGATCCCTGATTTCCCATACCTGTCTCTCTGCAGGTGTTGTGGCGTTACCTGCTGAACGTGTTCCCTGGGGGATGATCCCTGACCCCCATACCTGTCTCTCTGCAGGTGTTGTGGCGTTACCTGCTGAACGTGTTCCCTGGTGGATGATCCCTGATTCCCTTTACCTGTCCCCCCAGCTGTTGTGGCGTTACCTGCTGAATGTGTTCCCTGGTGAATCCCTGACCCCCCTGACTCCCCATACCTGTCTCTCTCCCCCCAGGTGGTGTGGCGTTACCTGCTGATCGTGTTCCCTGGTGGATGATCCCTGATTTCCCATACCTGTCCCCCCAGGTGGTGTGGCGTTACCTGCTGAACGTGTTCCCTGGTGGATGATCCCTGATTTCCCATACCTGTCTCTCTGCAGGTGGTGTGGCGTTACCTGCTGAACGTGTTCCCTGGTGGATGATCCCTGATTTCCCATACCTGTCTCTCTGCAGGTGGTGTGGCGTTACCTGCTGAACGTGTTCCCTGGTGGATGATCCCTGATTTCCCATACCTGTCTCTCTCCCCCCAGCTGTTGTGGCGTTACCTGCTGAACGTGTTCCCTGGTGAATCCCTGATTTCCCATACCTGTCTCTCTGCAGGTGGTGTGGCGTTACCTGCTGAACGTGTTCCCTGGTGGATGATCCCTGATTTCCCATACCTGTCTCTCTGCAGGTGGTGTGGCGTTACCTGCTGAACGTGTTCCCGGCGGGGCTGTCGGGCCAGGAGCGGCTGTGCCACCTGCGTGCCAAGGCGGCCGAGTACTCTGCGCTGCGTTCTGCCCTGCGTGCCCGCGCGGCGCCAGCCGAGCTGGCTCAGGTGGGCGCGGCCGTTCGCAAGGACGTGGTGCGCACCGACCGCGCCCACCCCTACTTCGGGGGGCCCGAGGAGGGGCACCCCCACCTGCTGGCGCTGCAGGAGCTGCTGACCACCTTCGCCCTGGCCCACCCGCGCCTGTCCTACTGCCAGGGCATGTCGGACGTGGCGGCGCCGCTGCTGGCCGTGCTGGACGACGAGGCCCAGGCCTACCTGTGCTTCTGCGCCCTCATGCGCCGCCTGGGCCCGCGCTTCCGCCCCGGCGGCCGCGGCCTGGCCGGCGCCTTCGCCCACCTGCGCCGCCTCCTGCGCCGCGCCGACCCCGCCTTCTGGGCCTTCCTGGCGGCGCGGGGCGCCCACGACCTGCTCTTCTGCTACCGCTGGCTGCTGCTCGAGCTCAAGCGCGAGTTCGCCTTCGAGGACGCGCTGCGGGTGCTCGAGGTCACCTGGAGCTCGCTGCCCCCCGCCCAGCCCCCGCCCCCAGAGGGGGTCCCGCTCCTGGGGGCGCCGCTGGGCGCCCGCCGGGCCCGCCGAGCCCTCCGAGAGCGCCGGGGGCTGCGGCCACGGCCACCCCGGCGGCGACGGCACCGGCGGCAACAACGGGAGAGGGACGGGGGGGAGAGGGAGGGAGGAGGGGAGGGCAGGGCGGTTGTTGGGGGGTCAGAGGGGGCTGAGGGTGCTGGTGGGGGCACTGGCGGTCCCGAGGATGTCCCTGAGGGTCCCCAGAGCTCCAGTGACGTCAGGGAGGGTCCCCAGAGCTCCAGTGATGTCCAAGAGGGTCCCAAGGTCATCCAGGGGGGTCCCAAGAGCCCTGGTGGCAGCCCCGAGGGTCCCCAGAGCTCCAGTGATGTCCAGGAGGGTCCCAAGGTCATCCAGGGGGGTCCCAAAAACCCTGGTGGCAGCCCCGAGGGTCCCAAGGTCATCCAGGAGGGTCCCAAGAGCTCCATTGATGGCCCCAGGGACATCCAAGAGGGTCCCAAAAGCTCCAGTGACAGCCCTGAAGGTCCCAAGAGCTTCAGTGATGTCCCAGATGGTCCCAAAGTCCCCACAGATGTCCCTGAGGGTCCCAAGGACGTCCAGGAGGGTCCCAAGAGCTCCAGGAACATCCCAGAGGCTCCCAAGAGTTCCAGGCACTCCCAGGAGCGTCCCAAGGGCTCCAGAAATGTCCCCAAGGGTTCCCGGAGCTCCAGGAACGTCCCCAAGCGTTCCAAGAGCCCCAAGGACCCCGATGGCCCCAAGGACACGGCTCGGGGTCCTGGTGGCCCCAGGAAGGTTGAGGAAGGCACCGACGCCCTGGAGATCGACCAACAGCCCAAATTCTTGGGGAGGGGTGGGGAAGAACCCGGAGAGGGACGTGGTGACCCCAGAGAGGGGCGTGGTGACCCCAGAGAAGGACACGATGACCCCAGAGATGGACACGACCCCAAAGGGGGTTATGGTGACCCCAGAGAGCGACACAGCCCCGGAGAGGGACACGGCGGCTTTAAAGAGGGACACGATGAGCTCAGACAACATGACGGCCCCGGGAAGAGTCGTGGTGACCCCAAAGATGGACGTGGGCACGATGACCCCAAACAGGGACACGGTGACCCCAGAGTTGGACACGACCCCAGAGAGGGACACGGAGACCCCAGAGAAGGACACATTGACCCCAAAGTTGGACACGACCCCAGAGAGGAATGTGGTGATCCCAGAAAAGGACACATTGACCCCAAAGTTGGACATGATCCCAGAGAGGACCATGGTGACCCCAAAGTTGGACACGACCCCAGAGAAGGATACAGTGACCCCAAAGTTGGCCATGACCCCAGAGAAGGACTCATTGACCCCAAAGTTGGACACGACCCCAGAGCAGGACACATTGACCCCAAAGTTGGACATGACTCCAGAGAAGGACATGGTGACCCCAAAGTTGGCCACGCCCCCCGAGAAGAAGGCGACGACCCCATTGAGGTACCCAACGACCCCACCGACGACCCCGACTCCCTTCCCGACCCCACGGCCGAAGACCCCTGGGGCGGCCGCTGGGCCTGGGAGGACACTGCTTCCTCCTCCTCCTCCTCCTCCTCCTCCCGTTCCTCCTCCTCCTCCTCCTCATCGGACGAAGAGCTGGGGGTGGAGGACGACGGGGCGCCGCTGCCGCCGCCGGAGGAGCTGGGCCAGGGCAACCCCTTCCTGCTGTTCGTGTGCCTGGCCATGCTGCTGGAGCAGCGCGACGCCGTCATGGCGCGCGCCGGCGACTACAACGAGGTGGCCATGCACTTCGACCGCCTGGTGCGCCGCCACCACCTGCCCCGCGTGCTGCGCCGCGCCAAGGGGCTCTTCGCCAGCTACCTCGAGGGCTGGGGAGGCGCCCCGGCCGGAGCCGCCGCGGCACCGGCACCGGCACCGTAAAGGGAGCGCCGGGAAAGGGGGGGCGACGCCGAAACGGAGCCCCGAGGGCGTCGTGGGGAGATGGAGGGCGTCGTGGGGAGGTCGAGGACACCACTGGGAGGTTGAGGACACCACGGGGAGGTCAAGGACACCACTGGGAGGTCAAGGGCAGTGTGAAGAGCCTGAGGACACCACGGGGAGCTCGAGGACACCATGGGGAGGTCGAGGTCATTGTGAGGAGCCCAAGGACACCACGGGGAGCTCGAGGACACCATGAGGAGCCCGGGATCACCACAGGGAGCCCGAGGACACCACGGGGAGCTTGAGGGCATCATGAGGAGCTTGAGGTCGTCGTGAGGAGCTTGGGGTCACCACAGGGAGCCCGAGGACACCACGGGGAGCTCGAGGTCACCACAGGGAGCTCGAGGTCACCACAGGGAGCTCAAGGACACCACGGGGAGCTCAAGGACACCACGAGGAGCCCGAGGACACTGCAGGGAAGTCAAGGTCATCACGAGCTCAAGGTCATCGTGAGAGGCCCGAGGACACCACGGGGAGCTCGAGGTCACCACAGGGAGGTCGAGGTCATCATGAGAAGCCCGAGGACACCACTGGGAACTCTAGGTCACTGTGGAGAGCTTGAGGACACCATGGGGAGGTCAAGGACACCACGGGGAGCTCGAGGTCATCGTGAGAGGCCCGAGGACACCACGGGGAGCTCGAGGCCACAAGGAAGAACTCAAGGTCACCACGAGGAGCTCAAGGTCATTGTGAGGAGCCCGAGGACACCACGGGGAGCTCGAGGACATCGCAGGGAGCTTGAGGTCATTGTGGGGAGGTCAAGGTCACTCTGGGGAGCTTGAGGGCACCACAGGGAGGTCAAGGTCATCATGAGAAGCCTGAGGCCACCACTGGGAGCTCTAGGTCACTGTGGAGAGCTTGAGGACACCATGGGGAGGTCAAGGTCATTGTGAGGGGCCTGAGGCCATCACAGGGAGCTTGAGGGCATCATGAGGAGCTCGAGGTCACCGTGAGGAGCTTGGGGTCACCATGAGAAGCCCGAGGACACCACGGGGTGCTCGAGGTCATCGTGAGGGGCCCGAGGCCACCACAGGAAGGTCGAGGTCACCACAAGGAGCTCGAGGTCATCGTGGGGAGGTCAAGGTCATCGTGAGGAGCTCGAAGTCACCAGGGACCCTCCAAACCCCGCTCAGGGACCCCCAGACCCCCCTGGGACCCCAAAATTCCCCCCCTGGGACCCCCTTGGGGAATCCCCACGAGGGACCCCCCAGACCTCCAGGGGACCCCCTTGGGGACCCCCAGAATCCCCCTCAGGGACCCCCAGAGCCCCTCAGGGACCCCAAAATTCCCCCCAGGGACCCCCAGACCCCCCTAGGACCCCCTTAGGGACCCCCAGAACCACCCTCAGGGACCTCCAGACCCCCCTGGGGACCCCAAGACCCCCCTGGGAACCCCCAAATTCCCCCCCCAGAGCCCTCCCAGTCTGGCCCAGTTCAGCCCAGTGCCTCCTCCTCTGGGTTCTCCATCACTGTGGGACATCCCAGTATGAACCAGTATGAACCAGTACAATGTCCTGGCTGGGATCTCCTGGATCTACATTGCCTTGGGCTGCACCAGTACAGACCAGTACGGACCAGTATGAACCAGTACAATGTCCTGGCTGGGATCTCCTGGATCTACATTGGCTTGGGCTGCACCAGTACAGACCAGTACAGACCAGTACGGAGCTGGAAGGAGCCAGGGGCCCAACTGGGAGCCCCACGTGTGCCTTGGGTCAGACCAGTACAAACCAGTATGAACCAGTACAATGTCCTGGCTGGGATCTCCTGGATCTGCGTTGCCTTGGGCTGCACCAGTACAGACCAGTACAGACCAGTATGAACCAGTACAATGTCCTGGCTGGGATCTCCTGGATCTACATTGGCTTGGGCTGCACCAGTACAGACCAGTACAGACCAGTACAGACCAGTATAGACCAGTACAGACCAGTATGGCCGCCAAACTGGGAGCTCTTCACCCGCATGGCCTTGCGTTCTCTGGACCAGTGTGAACCAGTACAGACCAGTACAGCGCCTTGCCCAGGAACTCTTCACCTGCATGGCCTTCTGTCCTCCCAGTATGGACCAGTATAAACCAGTACAGTGTCTTGCCTGGGATGTTTTCACCCACGTGGCCTTGTGTGCTCCCAGTATGGACCAGTACAGACCAGTACAGCGCCTTGCCCAGGAACTCTTCACCTGCATGGCCTTCTGTCCTCCCAGTATGGACCAGCATGGACCAGTATAAACCAGTACAGCGCCTCACCCGGGATCCCTTCACCCACGTGGCCTTGTGTGCTCCCAGTACAGACCAGTATGGACCAGTATGGACGGGTAGGGTGCCCTGACTGGGACGCTGATGCACCTTCGGGTTCTCCCAGTATGGACCAGTACAAACCAGTTCCTGCCCCTCCCCCAACCCCCCCCCCTTATTTATTGGACCTTCTTGGGGGGGGGGGCCCCTGGGGGGTCTTGGGGGGGTTTTGGGGGGTCCCAGTTGGGTTTTGGGGGGTCCCAGTTGGGTTTGGGGGGTCCCAGTTGGGTTTGGGGGGTCCCAGGGGTGTCCTGGGGGGGTCCCAGTTGGGTTTGGGGGGTCCCAGTTGGGTTTGGGGGATCCCAGTTGGGTTTGGGGGGTCCCAGTTGGATTTGGGGGGGGTCCCAGTTGGGTTTGAGGGGTCCCAGTTGGATTTGGGGGGTCCCAGTTGGGTTTGGGGGGTCCCAGGGGTGTCCTGGGGGGGTCCCAGTTGGGTTTGGGGGGGTCCCAGTTGGGTTTGGGGGGTCCCAGTTGGGTTTGGGGGGGTCCCAGTTGGGTTTGGGGGGTCCCAGTTGGGTTTGGGGGGTCCCAGTTGGGTTTGGGGGGTCCCAGGGGTGTCCTGGGGGGGTCCCAGTTGGGTTTGGGGGGGTCCCAGTTGGGTTTGGGGGGTCCCAGTTGGGTTTGGGGGGGTCCCAGTTGGGTTTGGGGGGTCCCAGTTGGGTTTGGGGGGTCCCAGTTTGATTTGGGGGGGTCCCAGTTGGGTTTGGGGGGTCCCAGTTGGGTTTGGGGGGTCCCAGTTTGGTTTGAGGGGGTCCCAGTTGGGTTTGGGGGGGTCCTGGGGGGTCCCAGTTGGGTTTGGGGGGTCCCAGGTGGATTTGGGGGATCCCAGTGGGATTTGGGGGGTCCTGGGGGGGTCCCAGTTTGATTTGGGGGGATCCCAGTTGGTTTTGGGGGGTCCCAGTTTGATTTGGGGGGTCCTGGGGGGTCCCTGAGGTGCCGAAAACGCGAATAAACCCGATGGTCGTGACTGGTCTGGTCCCAGTTTGGACTGGGAATGGGTGGGGGGGACCCAGTTTGGACTGGGAATGGGTGGGGGGGACCCAGTTTGGACTGGGAATGGGTGGGGGGACCCAGTTTGGACTGGGAATGGGTGGGGGGGTCCCAGTGTGGACTGGGAATGGGTGGGGGGGTCCCAGTTTGGACTGGGAAGGGACTGGGGGGGTCCCAGTTTGGACTAGAAAGGAATGAGGGGGTCCCAGTACAGATTGGGAGGGACGGGGGTGTCCCAGTTTGGACTGGGAAGGGACTGGGGGTGTCCCAGTTTGGACTGGGAAGGGACTGGGGGTGTCCCAGTTTGGACTGGGAAGGGACTGGGGGCTCCAAGTTTGGACTGGGAAGGGACTGGTAGGGTCCCAGTGTGAACTGGGATGGGGTTCTTGTTCCCAGTCTGAACTGGGGAGCTCCCAGTCTGGACTGGGCGGGGCTGGGAAGGGGGAGGGGCCGGGGAGGGGTGGGCGGGGCCAGGACTGGGATTTTCCCAGTGTTCCCAGTTTCCTCCCAGTCCTGTCTCTGTTGGCTGAGGCTGCTCCCAGTGCTCCCAGTTCCCCTCCCAGTGCCCCCAGTTCTCCTCCCAGTGCCCCCAGTTCTCCTCCCAGTGCCCCCAGTTCTCCTCCCAGTGCCCCCAGTTCCCCTCCCAGTGCCCCCAGTTCCCCTTCCAGTCCCTCCCAGCACCTCCAGGCCCCTCCCAGTCTCCCCAGTTCCTCTTCTCAGTCCCTCCCAGTTCCCCCAGTTCCCCTTCTTAGGCCCTCCCAGTGCCCCCAGTTCCCTTCCCAGTGCCCCCCCCTCCCTCCCAGTCCCTCCCAGTCACCCCAGTTCCCCTCCCAGTCACTCTCCATCCCTCCCAGTGCCCCCCCCCATCCCTCCCAGTCCCTCCCAGTCCCTCCCAGTCATGCCAATTCCCCCTCCCAGTCCCTCCCAGTTACCCCAGTCCCTCCCAGTCCCTCCCAGTCACCCCAGTTCCCCCTCCCAGTCCCTCCCAGTCCCTCCCAGTCCGGAGGTGACGTCCCCCCCCTCCCCCCTTGGGGCCCTTTTGGTGCTTCCGCCCGGAAGAGCCTCGGGGGCACCCCGAGATTTGGGGGGGCTGGGCGGGTTTGGGGGGTCCCAGGAACTGGGGAGGGGTCCCAGGAATTGAGGAGGGGTCCCAGGAACTGGGGGAGGGGGCTCAGGAACTGGGGAGGGGTCCCAGGAATTGGGGAGGGGTCCCAGGAATTGGGGAGAGGTCCTAGAATTTGGGGAGGGGGCTCAGGAATTGGGGGAGGGTCCCAGGAATTGGGGAGGGGTCCCAGAATTTGGGGAGGGGGCTCAGGAATTGGGGGAAGGTCCCAGGAATTGAGGGAAGGTCCCAGGAACTGGGGAGGGGTCCCAGGAATTGGGGAGGGGTCCCAGGAATTGGGGAGGGGTCCCAGGAACTGGGGAGGGGTCCCAGGAATTGGGGAGGGGTCCCAGGAATTGGGGGAAGGTTCCAGGAATTGGGGAGGGGTCCCAGGAATTGGGGGGGGGTCCCAGGAACTGGGGAGGGGTCCCAGGAATTGGGGAAGGTCCCAGGAATTGAGGGAAGGTCCCAGGAATTGAGGGAAGGTCCCAGGAATTGAGGGAAGGTCCCAGGAATTGAGGGAAGGTCCCAGGAACTGGGGAGGGGTCTCAGGAATTGGGGGAAGGTACCAGGAATTGAGGGAAGGTCCCAGGAATTGGGGGAAGGTCCCAGGAATTGAGGGAAGGTCCCAGGAACTGGGGAGGGGTCCCAGGAATTGGGGAGGGGTCCCGGGATGAGTCGGGGCAGTCGCCAGGGGGGTGAGAACGTCCCCTCGGAGCTGCTGGAGGAGCAGGAAAACCTTCGGCTCTTCGAGCTGCTGGGCAGGAAATGCGTGGTGAGAAAAAGGGGGCTTTGGGGGGGCTTTGGGGGGATTGGGGGGGATTTGGGGGGGATTTGGGGGGGTCTGGATGGGAATTAGGGGGAGATTTGGGGGGCTTAGGGGGGATTTGGGGGGATTTGGGGGGTCTGGATCGGAATTGGGAGGGCCTGGATGGGAATTGGGAGGGCCTGGATGGGAATTGGGGGGGTCTGGATGGGAATTGGGGGAGATTTGGGGGGCTTAGAGGGGTTTGGGGGGGATTGGGGGGGTCTGGATGGGAATTGGGGGGAGATTTGGGGGGGTTAGAGGGGTTTGGGGGGGATTGGGGGGGTCTGGATGGGAATTGGGGGGAGATTTGGGGGGTTTAGAGGGGCTTGGGGGGGATTTGGGGGGAATTGGGGGGGTCTGGATGGGAATTGGGGGGAGATTTGGGGGGCTTAGAGGGGTTTGGGGGGGATTTGGGGGGCTTAGAGGGGAATTGGGACGGTCTGGATGGGAATTGGGGGGAGATTTGGGGGCTTAGAGGGGTTTAGGGGGGATTTGGGGGGATTTGGGGGGGATTTGGGGAGGTCTGGATGGGAATTAGGGGGAGATTTGGGGGCTTAGGGGGGATTTGGGGGGATTTGGGGGGTCTGGATCGGAATTGGGAGGGCCTGGATGGGAATTGGGAGGGCCTGGATGGGAATTGGGGGGGCCTGGATGGGAATTGGGGGGGCCTGGATGGGAATTGGGGGGAGATTTGGGGGGCTTAGAGGGGTTTGGGGGGAATTGGGGGGAGATTTGGGGGGCTTAGAGGGGTTGGGGGGGGATTGGGGGGGTCTGGATGGGAATTGGGGGAGATTTGGGGGGTTTAGAGGGGCTTGGGGGGGATTTGGGGGGGATTGGGGGGGTCTGGATGGGAATTGGGGGGAGATTTGGGGGGCTTAGAGGGGTTTGGGGGGGATTTGGGGGGCTTAGAGGGGAATTGGGACGGTCTGGATGGGAATTGGGGGGAGATTTGGGGGGCTTAGAGGGGTTTGGGGGGGATTTGGGGGGATTTGTGGGGTCTGGGGGGAATTGGGGGGGTCTGGATGGGAATTGGGGGGGTCTAGGGGGGGATTTGAGGGCTCTGGGGAGGATTTGAGGGGTCTGGGGGGGAATTTGTGGGGTCTGGGGGGATTTGAGGGGTCGTGGGGGGATTTGTGGGGTCTGGGTGGGATTTGTGGGGGTCTAGGGGGGAATTTGAGGGTCTGGGGGGTATTTGGGGTGGTCTGGGGGGGATTTGGGGGCCCGGGGGTATTTGGGGGGTCTGGGGGGTTTGGTGGGGAATTTGGGGTGGTCTGTGGGGTCTCTAAGAGGGTTTTGTCCCCCAGACTTTGGCGACAGCGGTGACCCAGCTGGTGGTGGCCGAGCCGGGGGGGTCCCCGGGGGGGGTCCCGGCCGGGGGGTCCCCAGGGGGGGTCCCGGGGGGGGTCCCGGGGGGGGTCCCGGGGGGCTCCTGGACCCTGCGGGGCTGCGGCGTCGCCTGCCTGGTCCGGGACAGCGCCCGGCGCTCCTACTTCATCCGCATCTACAGGATACACGTGAGTTTGGGGGGTCCTAAAAACTTGGGGGGGTCCTAAAATGGGGGGGGGTACCCTAAAATGGGGAGGGGGTCCCAAAAATCAGGGGGGTCTCCAAAAACCCCAGGGGGGCTGGTCCGGGACAGCGCCCGGCGCTCCTACTTCATCCACATCTACAGGATACACGTGAGATTGGGGGGTCCTCAAAATGAGGGGGGGGTCTTCTAAAATGGGGGGGGTCCCTAAAACCCTGGGGGGGTCCCCAAAATCCCGAGGGGTCCCCAAAAATCAGGGGGGTCCCCAAAACCATGGGGGGGCTGGTCCGGGACGGCGCCTGGCGCTCCCATCTACAGGGTACACGGGAGTTTGGGGGGGTCCCCAAAATGAGGGGGGGTCCCAAAACCTGGGGGGGGTCCCTGAGGGCGTTTTGGGGGTCTCTGGGTACCCCTTTAACCCCCCCTTTGCCCCCCCAGGCCGGGGGTCTGTGGTGGGAGGAGGAGCTGGGGGGGGGGATGGGCTACAAAGCCCCCACCCCCTTTTTTCACACCTTCCTCAGCCACGTGAGTGGGCGGGGCCTCGCGGGGGGCGGGGTCAAGGGAGAAAGGGGAGGGGCTTGGGGTGGTGGGCAGGACTAAGGGGCAGTGGGAGGGGCTGGACAAGGTGGGCTGGATTTGTGGGCGGGGCTTAAAAGTGTGGGAGGGGCTTGGGGCTGTGGGTGGGGCATAAGGCCCGTGGGGGTGTTCAAAAGGGGCGTGGCCATGAACAATGGGGAGGGGCCAATGGAGCTGGAGTGGGTGGGCGGGGCCAATAATTTGTGGGTAGGGTCAAGGGCGAGGGGTGAAGTGGGAGGGGTCAAAGGGGCGGGTCTAAGATGCATGGGTGGAGCCAAAATGGGTGTGGCATGAGGGTGTGGCCAAAAGGGTGGGGCTTATGAAAAGTGGGTGTGGCCTTTGCTGAGAGGGTGGGGCCAACGTGGGTGTGGTCATGAGGGTGGGGCTAATTATGTGTGGGCGTGGCCTTTGCAGAGTGGGTGGGGCCAATGGGGCAGTAGCAGGAAGTGGGAGGGATAAGTGGGCGGAGCTAATGGGGAATGTGGGCGGGGATTGACGCTTGTGGGCATGGCCCGGTGCTGAGGGCAGGCTGTGATTGGCTGCAGGAGGGGTGGGCGGGGCTGAACTTCGCCAATGAGGGCGAGGCGGCCGCGTTCGAGGGGCGGGTCCTGGAGCGGCTCCGGAGGCGCCAGCAGAGAGGGGGTGAGACCCCAAAATACCCCCAAATATACCCAAAACTCCTCAAAACGTACCTGAGACCCCCCCAAATACACCCAGACCCCCTCAAATATACCCAAAACCCCTCGAAATGCACCTGAGCCACCCAGAACCCCCCAAAATGCACCTGAGACCCCCCAAATATACCCAAAACCCCCTAAATACACCCAGAGCCCCCAAAATGCACCTGAGACCCCCCCAAATATACCCAAAACCCCCCAAATACACCCAAATCCCCCAAAAATGCACCTGAGACCCCCCAAAATACACCCAGACTCCCCAAAATACACCCAGACCCCCAAAATGCACCTGAGACTCCCCAAATATACCCAAAACCCCCAAAATGCCCCTGAGACCCCCCAAAATACACCTAGACCCCTCCAAAATATACCCAGAACCCCCCAAAATGCACCTGAGACCCCCCAAGTATACCCAAAACCCCCAAAATACACCTGAGACCCTCCAAAATGCACCTGAGACCCTCCCAAAATGCCCCTGAACCCTCCCAAATATATCTAGACCCCCCAAATACACCCAGACCCCCCAAAATACACCTGAGACCCCCAAATACCCCTGAGACCCCCCCCAAGTACACCTGAGACCCCCATCTAACCCCCCCAAATGTGTTCCCCCTCTGACCCCCCCAAATGTGCCCCCCTGAGCCCCCCAAAATCCCCCAATGAGTCCCCCCCAACCCC
>JAWZSU010000140.1:0-21735 GCA_038380795.1 Pyrocephalus nanus
CTCCGGGGATGTTCTCGTACTCCTCCCCCTCCCCCACCCCTGTGACGTCACCGGGGGGGGTCAAAAATGACGTCATGAGGTCAGGGGTGACGTCATGGGGTCAGGGGTGACATCACAGGGGTCAAAAGTGACGTCATGGGGTCAGAGGTGACATCACAGGGATCGGGGGTGACATCACAGGGGTCAAAAGTGACGTCATGGGGTCAGGGGTGACATCACAGGGGTCAGGATGACGTCACAGGGGTCAGGGATGACATCACAGGGGTCGGGATGACGTCACAGGGGTCGGGGATGACGTCACGGGGTCAGGGGTGACATCACAAGACAACGTGTGATGTCACAGTGTCATGGATGACATCACTGATGACATCACAGGGTGGGCGGGGTCTCTCACCTGGGGGCGTCCCGGGTGGGGGAGGGTCGGGCAGCACCGTCCTGGAAAGGGAGGGGGAGGGGCGGGGTCAGCAGTGAGAGGGGGAGGGGCCGGTCAAAGGTCAGGGGTCAAAGGTCAGAGGTCAAAGGTCACTCACACGTATCCGCTGGCGAAGGGCTCGTTGGTGTAATCATCCTCCTCCTCCTCCTCGGGGGGGGAGGGGGGCGCTGGGGGAGGGGTCAGGGGGTCACCAAGGGAGGGAAATTGTGGGGGGAGGGGTCAGAGGTCACGGGAGGGGAAGGGGTCAAAGGTCACTCACCCGGCTCGGGGGCGGCCGAGACGCGGCGGCTCGAGGGGCCTGGGGGGGGCTTTGAGGGGGGGGGGAGGGGAGGGGGGTGGGGGGAGGGGCTTGGGAGCCCCGCCCACCGCCAGGGAACCCGCCCCCAAATGGAGAGACCCCACCCACTGCAACGCAAAGCCCCTCCCCCACCCATTGAGCCCCTCCCCCAACCATTGAGCCCCTCCCCAACTTCTGAGCCCCTCCCCCACCCCCGGGGACCACCCCATGAGGCCCCTCCCCCAACTATTGAGCCCCTCCCCCAACCATTGAGCCCCTCCCCCATTCCCGGTCCCACCCCATGAGGCCACTCCCCCACCCACCAAGCCCCTCCCCCATCTCAGGGTTCCACCCCACCAAGCCCCTCCCCCACCCACCAAGCCCCTCCCCAATTCCGGGGCCCACCCCATTGAGCCCCTCCCCCACCCATCGAGCCCCTCCCCCTCCACAACCCCCCTCCCCCACCCAACAAAGCTCCTCCCCCACCCCCTGGCTCTGCCCCCTCCCCCACCCAACAAAGCCCCTCCCCCCACCCCCTGGCTCTGCCCCTCCCCCACCCCACAAAGCCCCTCCCCCACCCCCTGGCTCTGCCCCTCCCCCACACCCACCCCCTGTTCCGGGGCTCCGTCGGGGCCCCCCAGGGCGGCTGCGGGGGGGGTGGGGGAGGGGCACCTGGGGGGAGACACGGGGGGGGAGGGGTCAGTGAGGGGGGAGGGGCACCTGGGGGGAGACACGGGGGGGGAGGGGTCAGTGAGGGGGGAGGGGCACCTGGGGGGAGACACGGGGGGGGAGGGGTCAGTGAGGGGGGAGGGGCACCTGGGGGGAGACACGGGGGGGGAGGGGTCAGTGAGGGGGGAGGGGCAGGGGGTGGGGGAGGAGGGAGATTTGGGGTGGGGGAGGGGCTTTATGGGGGGGAGGGGCTGTGTGGGGTGGTGGAGGAGCCAGTGAGGAGGGGGAGGGGAATTTGGAGGGGGAGGGGCAGGCGGGGGAGGGGTCAAAGGTCACTCACAGCGCTGGGTCATCACCACGAACCGGGGTGGGGGAGGGGCCATGGGGGGCCTGGGGGAAGGGAAATGGGGAGGGTCAGAGCCCCTCCCCCAGCCCCTCCCCCAACCCAACCCCGCCCCCCGCCCCTCCCCCCACTCACTTGTAGTCGTAGTTGTCCAGCAGGGGGCGCTGATGAGCTGGGGGGGGGGGGGGTGTCACGTGACCCCCAAAATGACCTCGAGTGACCCCGAAATGACCCCAAAAGTGACCCCGAAACGGCCCCAGGAGTCGCCCCAAAATGGCCCCAAAATTGATCCCAAAACTGATCCCAAAATCACCCCCAAAGTGACCCCAAAAATAACACGAAACGACCCCAAAAACAGCCCCAAAATGACCCTGAACAGACCCCAAAATTGATCCCAAAACGACCCCGAAAGAGAACCAGAAATGACCCCCAAAGTGACCCCAAATTTCCCCAAAAAGTGACCTCCCCAAATCCCCTCCCAGCCTGCCCCGGGACCACCAGACCCCCGAAAACCCCCCCAGTCCCCCCAGATCCTCTCCAAGGTCCCCCCCAGGACTCCCAGAC
Organism: Pyrocephalus nanus; assembly: GCA_038380795.1. NCBI lineage: Eukaryota > Metazoa > Chordata > Aves > Passeriformes > Tyrannidae > Pyrocephalus > Pyrocephalus nanus. The sequence goes on from JAWZSU010000140.1 coordinate 2,287, forward strand.
CCCTCCAAACCCCCCCAATTCCCCCCCAATCCCCCCAAAACCCCCCTAAACCCCCCCCAAACCCCCTCCAAGGCCCTCCCTGGGACTCCCAGACCCCTCCAAACCCCCCCAGACCCCCAAAGCCCCCCCAATTCCCCCCAAATCCCCTCCAAACCCCCCTGGGACTCCCAGACCCCCCTAAAACCCCCCAAATCCCCTCCAATCCCCCCAAAACCCCCCTAAAACCCCCCCAAACCCCCTCCAAGGCCCTCCCTGGGACTCCCAGAGCCCCCCCCCCGACCCCCCAGACCCTCCCAAACCCCCCCAATTCCCCCCAAATCCCCTCCAACCCTCCCCAATTCCCCCCAGATGCTCTCCAAGGCCCCCCCGGACTCCCAGACCCCTCCAAACCCCCCAATTCTCCCCAAACCCCCCAAACCCCCCCAAAATCCCCTCCAAGTCCCTCCCTGGGACTCCCAGACCCCCCCAGACCCCCCCAAACCCCCAAAACCCCCCCAAAACCCCCCCTTAAACCCCCCCAAACCCCCTCCAAGGCCCTCCCTGGGACTCCCAGACCCCCCCAAACCCCAAAGCCCCCCCAAACCCCCCTAAAATCCCCCCAAACCCCCTCCAAACTCCCCCCCGGGACTCCCAGACCCCCCCAAAGCCCCCCAGACCCCCTAAACCCCCAAAATCCCCCCCCAAAGCCCCTCAAAGCCCCCCAAATTCCCCCCAAATCCCCTCCAAGGCCCTCCCTGGGACCCCCAGAGCCCCCCAGACCCCAATTCCCCCCCAAATCCCCTCCAAACCCCCCCAAATCCCCCAAAACCCCCCCTTAAACCCCCCCAAACCCCCTCCAAGGCCCTCCCTGGAACTCCCAGAGCCCCCAAATCCCCCCAAAGCCCCCCCAAACCCCCCTAAAATCCCCCTTAAACCCCCCCAAATCCCCTCCAAGGTCCCCCCCGGGACTCCCAGAGCCCCCAAACCCCCCCAGTTCCCCCCCAATCCCCTCCAACCCCCCCCAAATCCCCCCCAAATCCCCTCCAAGGCCCTCCCTGAGACCCCCAGAGCCCCCAAATCCCCCAGACCCCCCCAAATCCCCAAATCCCCCCCAAACTCACGGCGGGGGCGGCGGCAGCGGGCGCAGAGCGAGGCCAGGATGGGGGTGAGGGGGAGCAGGAGCAGAGCCCAAAGAGGGGCGTCCATGGGGGGCTGGGGGGACCCCAAAATTGGGGAGGGGTCAGGGGGGGTCAGGGGGGGTCAGGGGACCCCAAATTGGGGGGGTGGGACAGGATTTGGGGGTTGGGACCCCCCCAAATTGGGGAGGGGGGGTCAGAATGTGGGGGGAGGGTCAAGGAGACCCCAAAATTGGGGGGTTGGGGGGAGGAATTGGGGGGGGGAATCCCAAATTTGGGGGGGGGGAAGGAGTCGAGGGGGGGTTGGGAAGAGAATCAGAAATTGGGGAGGGTCGTGGGAGGGGGGGGACCCCAAAATTGGAGGGGGGTCCCAGAGGCTTCACCCCCAAAATTTGGGGGGTCCTGCCCATCCAGGGGGTCCAACCCCCAAATTTGGGGGTCCCACAAGTCCAAGGGGGGGGGGTCCAGCCCCACAATTTGGATGGTCCCAGAAGCTCCTGGCCCTTCCTCCAAAATTTTGGGGTCCCCCCTTAAATTTTGGGCTCCCCAAAGCTCCATTTCCCCCAGATTTGGGGGGTCCCTCCCCCTTCCCCCATCCCTGGGTGTGACCACCCCCAAAACCCCCCCAAACCCCCCCAAAATCCCCCTCCCCCCTCACCTTTTGCCGCCGCCGCCGCCTCGGGCGCCCCAAAATCCCGCGGGGGTCACGTGGGGGGTGGGGGGAGGGGGCCCCCCCCTCCCCTTCCCGCCCCTCCCCCCCCCTCCCCCCCCCCCCAGGAAGCTGCGGCCGCTCGTGGGGCAGGAAATGTGTGGGGGGAGGGGCGGGGATTTGGGGGGAGGGGATTTGGGGGGAGGGGATTTGGGGGGGATTTTGGGGAGGGGGATTTGGGGGAGGGGATTTTGGGGGGGATTTTGGGGAGGGGGATTTGGGGGAGGGGATTTTGGGGAGGAGGATTTTGGGGAGGAGGATTTTGGGGAGGGGGATTTGGGGGGAGGGAATTTGGGGGGATTTGGGGGGAGGTGATTTGGGGGGAGGGGATTTGGGGGAGGAGGATTTTGGGGAGGGGGATTTGGGGGAGGGGATTTTGGGGGGGATTTTGGGGAGGGGGATTTGGGGGAGGGGATTTTGGGGAGGGGGATTTGGGGGGGGGGCTCAGAACAGGCACAGACCCAGAGTGGGGGAGGGGGATTAAAAAGGTTTATTTGGGGAGGGGGAGGGGAAAGAGGAAAGTGGGGGGGACACCCCCAAAGTGGGTCCAGAACCCCCCAAAAAATGGGGCAGGGACCCCCAAAATTGGTCCCAGACCCCCCAAAATGGGTCAGGGACCCCCCCAAAAACGAGACCCAGACCCCTCCCCCCAAAAAATGGGGTCCCAGACCCCCCCAAAATTTGGGTCCCCGCGGTCTCTGCCCCTCCCTGGGGGGGTCCCATCACCCCCCCCCCCAGGGCCTCCCTTTTTTGGGGTCAAACCACCCCTTTTCGGGGTCAAACCATCCTTTTTTGGGGTCAAACCACTCCATTTTGGGATCAAACCACCCCTTTTCGGGGTCAAACCACCTGATTTCGGGGTCAAACCATCCTTTTTGGGGTCAAACCATCCTTTTTTGGGACCAGACCCCCCACCTTTGGGATCAAACCCCCAATTTCGCATCAGATCCCTCCATTTTGGGATCAGACCCCTCATTTCGGGATCAAACCCCTCATTTCGGGGTCAAACCACCCTTTTTCAGGATCAGACCCATTTTCAGGGATCAGACCCCCCAATTTCGGGGTCAGACCCCCATTTTCGGGGTTTAGACCCCAATTTCAGGGTCAGACCCCCCAATTTCGGGGTTTAGTCCCCAATTTCTGGGTCAGACCCCCCAATTTCGGGGTCAAACCTCCCAATTTCGGGGTCAGCCCCCCCAATTTCAGGGTCAGAGCCCCCATTTCGGGGTCAGCCCCCCCAATTTGGGGTCAGCCCCCCCAATTTCGGGGTCCCCCCCCCCTGTATTTTTTGGGGGGGGGTCAGGCCAGCACGTGGGCCACGGGGACCTTGCGGGGTCCCCGCCCCTCCCCCCGGGGCACCACGATGGCCCCCAAATCGTCCTCGTTGGGGGCTTCGGGGTCGTCGTCGTCGTCGTCGTCGTCCCCGTCCGGGGGTAGCCCTGGGGGGGGGGAGGGGCGGGGGGGTTAAAGGGGGGGGAGGGGGGATGGGGGACCCCCCCTTGACCCCCCTCTGACCCCCCCTTAATGAAGAAATTGTCGTTATTATTGTAATTATAGGGATTAATTATCACCCAGTCCTCCCGCCCAGCAGGGGGCGCCACAAACCCACATTATTATTATTATTATTATTATTATTATAACTATTTATTATCAACTAATTATTCCTAATGATCCTGGGGCATGAGGGACTGCCATTAACTTAATTATTATTGTTATTATTATGATGATTAATTATCATCGAGTCCTCCCGCCCAGCAGGGGGTGCCACAACCCCACGTTATTATTATTGTTTTTATTATTATTGGAACAATTATCAACTAATTATTCTTAATGATCCTGGGGAATGAGGGACACCCCCCTTCCCCACAGGGATTGTCATTAATTTAATTAGTATTGTTATTATTATGATGGTTAATTATCACCGAGTCCTCCCGCCCAGCAGGGGGCACCACAACCCCACGTTACTATGATTATTATTATTGGAACTATTAATTATTTGTTAACTAATTATTCTTAATGATCCTGGGTGGGGGAGGGGAACCCCCTTGACCCCCCTCTGGCCCCGCCCCCTCTCGAGGAGATTGTCATTATTATTATAATTATGATGATGATTAATTATCATTGAGTCCTCCTGCCCAGCAGGGGGCGCCACAGCACCGAACTATTATTATTATTGTTTGAATTATTAATTATTTATTAACTATTTCTAATAACCCTAGAGGGGGGTGTTAATTAGAGTTATTGCAACATTTATAACGTAATAATATCACTATGGGTTTTTATTATTAATTTATTATTAATTTGATTGTTTGTTATTCATTTATTATTAAGTTAAACATTTATTATTGAGTTGTTATTATTTATTATGAGCTTGTTATTAAATTATTATTAAGCTGCTAGGTTGTTATTAATTTATTATTAAGCTGTTGTTAATTTACTATTAATTTGTTAGTTTGTTATTAATTTGCCATTGTTATTAATTTGATAATTAGTTACTAATTTATTACTAATTCATTATTAATTTGCCGTTAACTCGTTCCTAATCAGTCATTGATGGTTAATTACGGTTAATTACCGCCGCTCTCACCTCGGGCCTCCCTCCGCGCTCGTTTCCGGTCACGTGACAGGCTCTGCCCCGCCCACAGGAAGGCCCCGCCCCCCAGGGCGCAGCCGAAGGGGAGGAGCAAAAGAGCTCTCTGGAGCGACAGCGCCCCCTGCTGGAAGGAGCGCGACGAGGCCCCGCCCCCCAGAGCGTCGCTCACCTGGGGGCGGGGCCAGAGTCAGACCAGTACGGACCAGTATGGACCAACATGGACCAGTATGGACCAGTACAGACCAGTATGGACCACTATGGACCAGTATGGACCAGTATGGACCAGTATGGTCCACCAGTGCTCCCAGTATGGACCAGTATGGACCAGTATGGACCAAAATGGCTCCCAGTGCTCCCAGTATGAACCAATATGGCTCCCAGTATGAACCAGTATGGAACCAATATGGCTCCCAGTGCTCCCAGTATGAACCAATATGGCTCCCAGCGCTCCCAGTATGGGTTGGAACAGCTCCCAGTCCCCTCCCAGTGCTCCCAGTATAGACCAGTATGACCCCACACTCCCCTCCCAGTCCCTCCCAGTGCCTCCCAATCCCCTCCCAGTGCCCCCCAATCCCCTCCCAGTCCCTCCCAGTGCCCCCCAATCCCCTCCCAGTCCCTCCCAGTCCCTCCCAGTCCCCTCCCAGTCCCTCCCAGTCCCTCCCAGTGCCCCCCAGCCCCCGTCCCAGTGCTCCCAGTCTGACCAGTCCCACGAGGTAGGGGCTCCCAGCATCCCCCAGTAAATGGGACGCCACGATCTGCAGGGCCTCGGCCGTCGAGCGCCGGGGGGGCGGCACCACGTACTGGGGGGAACTGGGATCAACTGGGACGCACTGGGAGCCTCCCAGTTCAGCCCAGCGCTCCCCAGTTCAGCCCAGTCAACGCCCAGTGCTCCCCAGTTCAGCCCAGGGACCCCCAGTACTACCCCCCAGTCCCCTCCCAGTGCCTCCCAGTCCCTCCCAGTCCCTCCCAGTCTCTCCCAGTCTCTCCCAGTCTCTCCCAGTCCCCTCCCAGTGCCCCCCAGTCCCTCCCAGTCCCCTCCCAGTGCCCCCCAGTCCCTCCCAGTCCCCTCCCAGTCCCTCCCAGTGCTCCCAGTCTGACCAGTAGGATGTCGGCCACGATGGCCCAGTTCAGGGCCAGGAGGGTCTCGCCCACGAAGATGAAAACCTGGGGGGGGTCAGACCAGTTCAGACCAGTATGGACCAGTACAGACCAGTTCAGCCCAGTTACCTCCTCAATCCCCTCCCAGTCCCTCCCAGTCCTTCCCAGTTCCACCCAGTGCCATCCCAGTATATCCCAGTGCCCTCCCAGTGCCCCCCAGTCCCTCCCAGTGCCCCAGAACCCCCCATTATAACCCATTATAACCCCTTCCAGTACAAACCAGTACAAACCAGCACAAACCAGTCCAAACCAGTATAAACCAGTATAAACCAGTATAAACCAGTCCAGACTCACGTAGGCCGCGGGGGGGCAGGGCAGGGCGGTCAGCAGGGCCATCAGCAGGCAGGGGGCGCCCCCTAGGAGCCCCGGAACCCATCCCAGCACAAACCAGTACAAACCAGTATAAACCAGTATAAACCAGTCCAGACTCACGTAGGCCGCGGGGGGGCAGGGCAGGGCGGTCAGCAGGGCCATCAGCAGGCAGGGGGCACCCCCCAGGAGCCCCGGAACCCATCCCAGTACAAACCAGTCCAAACCAGTATAAACCAGTATAAACCAGTATAAACCAGTCCAGACTCACGTAGGCCGCGGGGGGGCAGGGCAGGGCAGTCAGCAGGGCCATCAGCAGGCAGGGGGCGCCCCCCAGGAGCCCCGGAACCCATCCCAGCACAAACCAGTCCAAACCAGTATAAACCAGTATAAACCAGTATAAACCAGTCCAGACTCACGTAGGCCGCGGGGGGGCAGGGCAGGGCGGTCAGCAGGGCCATCAGCAGGCAGGGGGCGCCCCCCAGGAGCCCCGGAACCCATCCCAGCACAAACCAGTCCAAACCAGTATAAACCAGTATAAACCAGTATAAACCAGTCCAGACTCACGTAGGCCGCGGGGGGGCAGGGCAGGGCGGTCAGCAGGGCCATCAGCAGGCAGGGGGCGCCCCCCAGGAGCCCCGGAACCCATCCCAGCACAAACCAGTACAAACCAGTATAAACCAGTATAAACCAGTATAAACCAGTCCAGACTCACGTAGGCCGCGGGGGGGCAGGGCAGGGCGGTCAGCAGGGCCATCAGCAGGCAGGGGGCGCCCCCCAGGAGCCCCCCCGCGCACAGCAGGGGGTCGGCGCGGGGGCAGCGGGGGCGGAGCCTCCGGGAAAGCTCCGCCCCCAGCCCCACCCCCAACACCCCCGAGCCGCAGGTCAGAGCCCCGAACAGCAGGCTGGGGGTCAAAGGTCGTGAGGGGGGGGTGTCAAAGGTCATTGGGGGGTTAAAGGTCAGTGGGGGGTCAAAGGTCATGGGGGAGGGGTCAGAGGTCATTGGGGGGGCAGAGGGACACCACAACATCCCCCCCCCCCAACCCCCCCCTAAGCCCCTCCCCCCGTTTTCCCCAAAATTCCCGCCCTCCCAAGACCCCCAAATCCCAATTTTGGGGGGGGGTCACTCAGCCCTGACCCCAAAAAGTCCCCTCCAAAAATTCCCCCCAAATCCCCCCCAAATCCATCCAAAAAAATCCCTCAAATCCCCCCCCGAAATCTCCCCATTTCCCCCCAAATCCTCTCATCTCCCCCAAAATCCCCCAAATCCCCCCCAAAATCTCCCCCAAAATCCCCCCCAAATCCATCCAAAAAATCCCCCAAATCCCCCCCCAAATCCTCCCCTTTCCCACCCAAAATCTCCCCTAAAAATCCCCCCAAATCCCCCCCAAGCTCCTCCATCCCCCCAAATTTGGGGGTCTCACCCCCCTCTGGTCCCCCCAAACCATCACAAATCACCCCCATCCCCCCAAATTCGGGGGTCTCACCCACCTCTGGTCCCCCCAAACCCCCCCATCCCCCCAAATTCGGGGGTCTCACCCCCCTCTGGTCCCCCAAAACCCCCCCAAATCCCCCCCAAACCCCCAATTTGGGGGTCTCACCCCCCTCTGGTCCCCCTGGCAGAACCATCCCCCCCCAAACCCCCAAATTCGGGGGTCTCACCCACCTCTGGTCCCCCTGGCAGCGCCGGCCCCCCCGGCAGGGCGGTCCCTCCCCCCGGGCGAGGCGGACGCGGAACAGGAACGCCGGAGCCCAGAGCGCCAGGGCCCCGGTGACGAAGGCCACGGCCGTGAACCCCAGCGTGGACAGCACCAGGGTACGGCTGGGGGGCAAAAAACCCCATTAAAATACCCCAAAATACAAAAAAACCCCGTTAAAATAGCAAAAAACCCCGTTAAAATACACCCAAAATAACCCAGAATGGCCCCAAATCCCCCCAGGGCCCCGGTGACAAAAGCCATGGCCGTGAACCCCAGGGTGGACAGCACCAGGGTACGGCTGGGGGGGACACAGACCCCAAAAACCCCATTAAAATACCCCAAAATACAAAAAAACCCCATTAAAATACCCCAAAATACAAAAAACCCATTAAAACAGCAAAAAACCCCATTAAAATACACCCAGAATAACCCAAATCCCCCCCAGGGCCCCGGTGACAAAAGCCATGGCCGTGAACCCCAGCGTGGACAGCACCAGGGGACGGCTGGGGGGGACACAGACCCCAAAAACCCCATTAAAATACAAAAAAACCCCATTAAAATAGCAAAAATCCCCATTAAAATACACCCAAAATGGCCCAGAATGGCCCCAAAATCCCCCCTTTTGGCCCCGTGGTGACCCCATGATGGGACACCCCCAGGGTCTGCCTGGGGGGAAGATTTGGGGTCAGGGGACCCCAAAAACCCCCCCAAAAAAAACCCCCATTAAAATACCCCAAAATATCAAAACCTCCCATTAAAATGGCCCCAAAATAAAATGCCCCAAAATAACCCAAAATGGCCCCAAAATCCCCCCTGGTGACCCCGTGGAGGGGTCAGGGAGGGGTCAAGGGGGGACCCCAAACCCTCCCCCCCCCCCAAAAAACCCCCCCATTAAAACCCCATAAAATCACCCCCAAACAGCCCCACCCCCGGGGTCAAAGGTCAGGGGTCAAAGGTCATCACTCACTTCCGGGCGAGCTCCCTCAGGTCGTGGCTCCAGGCCCGGGGGGGGAGGGGCGGGCGGGGCCCGGGGGGTCCCTCGAGACCCCCCCGGGGGGGGTCGGAAACGACCACGAGGAGGAGCAGGAGGGCCAAGACCCCCAAAACCGGGGTCACCTGGGGGTCAAAGGGGGGTCAAAGGTCACAGGGGGGTCACACGGGGGTCACACAGGGGTCACACAGGGCCAAGAACCCCAAACCCGGGGTCACCTGGGGGTCAAAGGTCACACAGGGGTCACACAGGGGTCACAGAGGGGTCACAGAGGGCCACGACCCCCAAACCCGGGGTCACCTGGGGGTCAAAGGGGGGTCAAAGGTCGTGGGGGGTCACAGGGGTCACACAGGGCCAAGAACCCCAAAACCGGGGTCACCTGGGGGTCAAAGGTCACACAGGGGTCACAGAGGGGTCACAGAGGGCCACGACCCCCAAACCCGGGGTCACCCGAGGGTCATAGTGGGGTCAAGGGTCACCCAGGGGTCATGCAGGTGTCTGAGGGGTCAGGGGTCATGGAGAGGTCTCACAGGGGTCAGAGGTCACCCAGGGGTCACATAGGGGACAAATGGGGTCAGGGGTCACCCAGGGGTCAAGGGGCGTGGTCAGGAGGTCACAGAAGGGTCAAGTTTGGGGTCAGGGGTTGGCCCCTCCCCCACTCACCCGCAGGGCCCAGCGCCAATCGGCCGCCAAGTCCTTGACCTTTGACCCCGCGATGTAGCCCAGGCCGCTGGGGGAGGGGCGAGAGGGGGGGAGGGGCAAGGGGGGGAGGGGCGTCAGAGCCCCTCCCCCTTGATATCTCCCCTCCCCCACTCCCATCCAGCCCCTCCCCCACCCACCCATGACCCTCCCCAGCCCCTCCCCCCAACCCCCAGGGCCCCTCCCCCACCCCAATTAGCCCCTCCCCCACCCCATTTTTACCGTTAATTACCCCCAATTAGCCCATTAATTAATTAATTAAGCCCTCACCTGCCCAGGGGCACCATCAGGTAGAAGCCCCCATTTTCATCATTAATTAACCCCAATTAACCCATTAATTAATCGCTCACCTGCCCAGGGGCACCATCAGGTAGAAGCCCCCATTTTAACCATTAATTAACCCCAATTAAGCCATTAATTAACCCTCACCTGCCCAGGGGCACCATCAGGTAGAAGCCCCCATTTTCATCATTAATTAACCCATTAATTAATTAATTAACCCTCACCTGCCCAGGGGCACCATCAGGTAGAAGCCCCCATTTTCATCATTAATTAACCCATTAATTAATTAATTAACCCTCACCTGCCCAGGGGCACCATCAGGTAGAAGCCCCCATTTTCATCATTAATTAACCCATTAATTAATTAATTAACCCTCACCTGCCCAGGGGCACCATCAGGTAGAAGCCCCCCAGGGCGCGGCTCCGGGCGGGGCCCCGGAACAGATCGGCCACCAGGGTGGGGGCCAGGGTGGAATAGGCGGCCTCGCCCACCCCCACCAGGGCCCGGCCCGCCAGGAGGGCCCCGAAACGCTGGGGGAGGGGCAGGGGGTCAGGGGGGGGAGGGGCGGGGCCATTGGACCCATCCCCACCCCTCCCCCACCACGAAATTCCCGGGATTCCCTGGATTTTGGGGGTTTTAAAGGACCCCTCCCCCACCCCCACCAAGGCCCGGCCCGCCAGGAGGGCCCCGAAACGCTGGGGGAGGGGCGGGGGGTCAGGGGGGGGAGGGGCGGGGCCATTGGACCCATCCCCACCCCTCCCCCACCACGAAATTCCCGGGATTCCCTGGATTTTGGGGGTTTTAAAGGACCCCTCCCCCACCCCCACCAAGGCCCGGCCCGCCAGGAGGGCCCCGAAACGCTGGGGGAGGGGCGGGGGGTCAGGGGGGGGAGGGGCAGGGGGTCAGGGGGGGAGGGGCCATCAGTGGGACCCATCCCCACCCCTCCCCCACCCTGAAATTGGACCCAAAAATGACCCCAAAATGTCCCCAAATCATCCCAAAATGACCCAAAATGACCCCAAATGATCCCAAATACCCCCCAAATGATCCAAAATGACCCCAAATGATCCCAAATGACCCCAAATGATCCCAAAATGACCCCAAATGATCCCAAATGATCCCAAATGATCCCAAAAAGATCCCAAATGACCCCAAATGATCCCAAAATGACCCCAAATGATCCCAAAATGACCCCAAATGATCCCAAAAAGATCCCAAATGACCCCAAATGATCCCAAAATGACCCCAAATGATCCCAAAATGACCCCAAATGACCCCAAAAAGATCCCAAATTACCCCAAATGATCCCAAAATGACCCCAAAATGATCCCAAAATGACCCCAAATGATCCCCAAATGACCCCAAATGATCCCACTGATCCCAAATGACCCCAAATGACCCCAAATGATTCCAAATGACCCCAAATGATCCCACAAAGATCTCAGATGATCCCAAATAACCCCAAATGATCCCAAATGTCCCCAGATGACCCCAAATGTCCCAGCTGACCTGGGGGGGCACAAAGCTGGTGGCCAGGGTGACCCCAATACCCCCAGAATGACCCCAAAATGGCCCAAAACGACTCCTAAATGATCCCAAAACGACCCCAAATGACCCCAAAATGGCCCCAAATGATCCCCAAATGATCCCAAATGACCCCAAAATGGCCCCAAATGACCCCAAAATGGCCCCAAATGATCCCCAAATGATCCCAAATGACCCCAAATGTCCCCAAATGTCCCAGCTGACCTGGGGGGGCACAAAGCTGGTGGCCAGGGTGACCCCAATACCCCCAAAATGCCCCCAAATACCCCCAAAATGATCCCCAAATGATCCCAAATGACCCCAAAATGGCCCCAAATGACCCCAAAATGGCCCCAAATGATCCCCAAATGATCCCAAATGACCCCAAATGTCCCCAAATGTCCCAGCTGACCTGGGGGGGCACAAAGCTGGTGGCCAGGGTGACCCCAATACCCCCAAAATGCCCCCAAATACCCCCCAAATGATCCAAAATGATCCCAAATGATCCCAAAATGACCCCAAATGATCCCAAAAAGATCCCAGATGATCCCAAATGATCCCAAATGACCCCAAATGTCCCCAAATGTCCCAGCTGACCTGGGGGGGCACAAAGCTGGTGGCCAGGGTGACCCCAATACCCCCAAAATGCCCCCAAATACCCCCCAAATGATCCAAAATGATCCCAAATGATCCCAAAATGACCCCAAATGATCCCAAAAAGATCCCAGATGATCCCAAATGATCCCAAATGATCCCAAATGACCCCAAAATGGCCCCAAATGACCCCAAAATGGCCCCAAATGATCCCCAAATGATCCCAAAATGACCCCAAATGATCCCAAAAAGATCCCAGATGATCCCAAATGATCCCAAATGATCCCAAATGACCCCAAATGTCCCCAAATGTCCCAGCTGACCTGGGGGGGCACAAAGCTGGTGGCCAGGGTGACCCCGGACCAGAGGGCGAGTCCCAGCGCCAGGAGCCGCTTCCGGCTGTGCCGATCCCCCAAAAACCCGAACACGGGGGCCAGGACCAGATAACTGCTGATGAACACTGAGGGGGGACACCCCAAAATCAGGGGGGACACCCCAAAAAACAACACAGGAAATAAAAAAACCCCGAAAAAATCCCGTAGAAAACAAAAAACCCAAAAAAAACCCTCAAAAAAACCCCCCAAAAACCCAAATATGGGGGCAAGGACCAGGGAACTGCTGATGAACACTGAGGGGGGACACCCCAAAATCAGGGACACCCCGAAAAATAACACAGGAAACAAAAAAACCCCGAAAAAATCCCATAAAAAACAACTCCCCCGAAAAACCCATAAAACAAAAAAAAAAATCCCTGAAAATAACCCCATTAAAAAAAAAAAGAAATCCTATAAAAATCCCATAAAAACAAAAAAAAACCCCACACCTCCCCCCAAAATGGGCAGAAAATCCCCCCCAAAAAATGGGCACAAACCCCATAATGGACAGTGGGGGAGGGGCAGGGAGGACACCCCAAAATCAAAGGGGGGGGGGGGAAGCAGAAAATCCCCCCCCAACCCCCCCCCCAAAAAAAATTTAAACAAAAAAAAAATCCTAAAAAAAAAAAACCTAAAAAAAAAAAAATTCCCCCCCCAAAATAAAGAAATTTCCAAGAAATCCCCCTCCAGAAATAATTAATTAATTAATTAATTAATTGAATAACTAAATTAATAAATAAATTAGTAAATATATTAAAAAAATGAATAAATAAATAAATAATTTCCCGTGGAAAATAAATGAAATCCTGGTGAGTGGGAGGGGCCAAACAGGGTGTGGCCGAATTGGGCGTGGCCTCACGGGTGAAAGGGCGTGGCCAAACAGGGTGTGGTCAAAGGGGGAATGTCCTCTTAGATAAGAGGGTGTGGCCAAACAGGGTGTGGCCGACTACGGCGTGACCTCACGGGTGAGTGGGTGTGGCCAAAGAGGGCGTGGTCCCAAAGGGGGCGTGGCCTCACCCGTCTGGAGGAGGCCGGAGCTGCTGTCGCCGATCCCGAAATAATCCTCGACCTCCGGGAGCACCCCTGGGGGAGGGGGGGAGGGGTCAGTTGGGGACACGCCCATGGCCACACCCACCCTAAAAATGACTCCCCTCATCCTCCCCTCCCCCACCCTGAAATCCCCTCCCCCACCCCAAAAATCCCCTCCCCCACCCCAAAAATTCCCTTCTCTACCCCAAAATCCCCTCCCCCACCCCAAAAATCCCCTCCTCCACCCAAAAATCCCCTCCCCCACCCCCCTCAGACCTGCCCCTCCCCCACCCCCTTCAAACTCCACCTCCTGCCCCTCCCTCCACAAGTCCCTGACCCTCCCCCCACCAAACCCCTCCCCCCAACCAAACCCCACCTCCTGCCCCTCCCCCCCCAAACCCCACCTCCCACCCCCTCACAAATCCCACCCCTCCCAAGCCCCTCCCCCCACCCAAACCCCACCTCCTGCCCCTCCCCCAACTTCCTGCCCCTCCCCCAAATTTCTGCCCCTCCCCCACCCACCCAAACCCCACCTCCCACCCCTCCCCCACAAATCCCACCCCTCCCAAGCCCCTCCCCCCACCCAAACGCCGCCCCTCCCCCCCCTTGGCCCCTCCCCCACCGGCCACGGTGAACCGATCCATGTAATTAAGGAGGTTGATGAAGCAAAGAATGGCCACGGTCCCGAGGGGGCGGGGCGGGGCCCGCGGGGGGCGGGGCGAAGCCGCGGGGGGCGTGGCCGGCCCGGGGGGGAGGGGCTGCGAGTCCGGCCCCGCCCCCCCCGTGTCGTCAGGGCGGCCCAGGGTGGGGGAGGGGCAGGGGGAGGCCATTTGAGGGGGGGGAGGGGTGGGTGGGGGGAGGGGCTGAGATTTTGGGGGGGGAGGGGAGAGAGAGAAAAGAGGGGGGGAGGGGTGTGAGAGAGTGGGGGAGGGGCGGCACCCCCAGGTCACGCCCACACGCCCCAAAATTCACCCTGGGACCCCCAAAATTCACCCAGGGACCCCAAAATCCCACCCAGGGACCTCAAAATCCACCCAAGGACCCCAAAATCCACCCTGGGACCCCCAAATTCATCCAGGGACCCCCAAACCCACCCAGAGACCCCAAAACACTCCCAGGGACTCCAAAATCCCACCCAGACACCCCGAAATCCCCCCCCGGACCCCCAAAATTCCCACCCAGGGACCCCCAAAGTCCTCCCAGAGCCCCCCAGGATCCCCCAATCCCCCTCCCCCCCCCCTCCCCTCCAGGGCTCCCCAAACTCCCCCAAACCCCCCAAACCCCCCCAGGACCCCCCAAACCAATCCCAGGACCCCCAAATTCCCCTCAGGACCCCCCAACCCCCCCCAAGGCTCCCCAACCCCCCCCAAACTCCCCCAAATCCCTCACCCCCCCCCCAACCTCCCCGGACCCTCCCAAAATTCCCCCCAGGACGCCCCAAAATCCCCCCAAACCCCCCCAAAATCCCCCCCCCCAAATTTCCCCTCTTTCCCCTCCCCCCCAAATCCCCCCCAGGACTGCCCCAAACTCCCCAAATCCCCCCCCAAATCCCCCCAAATTTTCCCCCCAACCCCCCCCCAGGACCCCCCAAATCTCCCCAATCCCCCCAAATCCTCCCCAAATCCCTCAAACCCCCCCAGGACCCCCCAAACCAATCCCAGGACCCCCAAATTCCCCTCAGGGCCCCCCAACCCCCCCCAAACCCCCTCCAGGGCTCCCCAAACCCCCCCCAAACGCCCCCAAATCCCTCAGCCCTCCCAACCCCCCCGGACCCTCCCAAAATTCCCCCCAGGACGCCCCAAAATCCCCCAAACCCCCCCAAAATCCCCCCCCAAATTTCCCCCCTTTCCCCTCCCCCCCTTCCCCCCAGGACCTCCCCAAATCCCCCCCCAAATCCCCCCAAGTTTCCCCCCCAACCCCCCCCAGGACCCCCCAAATCTCCCCAACCCCCCCAAATCTCCCCAACCCCCCCAAAATCCCCCCCAAATTTCCCCCCTTTCCCCTCCTCCCCCTTCCCCCAGGACCGCCCCAAACCCCCCAAAATCCCCCCCAAATTCCCCCTCCCCCCCAACCCCCCTCAGGACCCCCCAAATCTCCCCAACCCCCCCAAATCCCCCAAAATCCCCCCAAACCCCCCAAAATCCCCCCCAAATTCCCCCTCCCCCCCAACCCCCCCCCGGACCCCCCAAATCTCCCCAACCCCCCCAAATCCCCCAAAATCCCCCCAAACCCCCCCAAAATCCCCCCCAAATTCCCCCTCCCCTCCCCCCGCCACCTCCTCCCGGCGCCTCCTCCACGTGACCGCGCGGCGCTCACGTGACCGCGCCCCTCCCCACGTGACCGCCGGGACACGTGACCTCCGCTCCTCCCCCCCCCCCAGGATGACCCGGAAGGAGAAACTTTGACCAATGGGAGGGCTCGGAGCTCGAGGGAGGCCACGCCTTTCAAAGCGCTGATTGGTGGGAGGGTGTGTGGGCGTGGCTAAGGAATTTTATCGCTTCTCATTGGACGGGGAGGGTCCCGCCCCTCGGCGCTGATTGGATGAGGGGGAGGCCTCGCCCAGGAGGCTTCTCATTGGCTGGGAGAGTGAGGGGGCGGGGTCAGGGTTTGATTGACAGGAAAAGGGGCGGGGAGAGGGCGGGGGAGGCTCTGAGGAACCAGCACGGACCAGTTGGGACCAGTACGGGTCAGTGTGGAGCAGTATAAACCAGTACACACCAGTAAAAACCAGTAAGGACCAGTACAGAGCAGTACGAACCAGTATGGGCAGCACAGACCAGTACAAACCAGTACAGACCAGTACAGACCAGAACAGACCAGTACAGACCAGTACGGGCCGTTATGGCTCAGTATGAACCAGTATAGACCAGTATAAACCAGTACAGAGCAGCTCAGACCAGTCCAGCCAGTACAGACCAGTACAAACCAGCAGGGCCCAGTTTGGCCTCAGCGCTCCCAGTTCTCACCGCTGGTACCGCACTGGGAGCACTGGTTTGGGTACTGGGAGCACTGGGAGGTCACTGGGATCCCCAGTTTGGGGCACTGGTGTCACTGGGAGCACTGGGAGGTTACTGGGGGGTTACTGGTGTCACTGGTGTCACTGGGATCCCCAGTTCGGGGCACTGGGAGCACTGGGGAGCTCTGGGGGGTTACTGGTGTCACTGGTTTGGTGTCACTGGGGTCACTGGGAGCACTGGGAGCACTGGGAGGTCACTGGGATCCCCAGTTCAGGGCACTGGGAGCACTGGGGAGCACTGGGGGGTTACTGCAGGGTTACTGGTGTCACTGGTGTCACTGGGATCCCCAGTTTGGTGTCACTGGTGGCACTGGGAGCACTGGGAGGTTTACTGGGAGGTTACTGGGGGGTCACTGGTGTCACTGGTTTGGAGTCACTGGTGTCACTGGGAGGTTACTGGGAAGTTACTGGGAGGTTACTGGGGGGTCACTGGTGTCACTGGGGGGTTACTGGTGTCACTGGGATCCCCAGTTTGGTGTCACTGGGGGATCACTGGTGTCACTGGGAGCACTGGTTTAGGATCACTGGTGTCACTGGGATCCCCAGTTTGGAGTCACTGGGAGCACTGGGAGGTTACTGGGAGGTTACTGGGGGGTTACTGGGAGGTTACTGGTGTCACTGGTGTCACTGGTTTGGAGTGACTGGGATCCCCCTCCCCCTCCCCCCTCCCCCCACCCCCCCAGAGTGGGGGAGGGGCAGCGGCAGGTGCGGGGTGGGGGAGGGGCGGGGGGGGTTTCTATTTTTAGCCCCTGCCCCTTTAAGGGCACCCCGAGACCCTTTTTTGGGGGGGGGGGAGGGGGGGACCCCGAGGGGGGGGGTGAGGGGGGGGAGGGGCCGGGGGGGTTATTTTGGGGGCGGCCCCTCCCCCACCCCCTGCCCGGGGCCATAAAAACCCCCCGGAGGAGCCGAAACCCCCCCAGGGACCCCCAAAATTCCCCCCGAGACCCCCGAGGGACCCCCGGACACCCCGAGAGAGAGAAATGGTGAGGGGGGGACCCCAAAATACCCCCCGGGACCCCCAAAATCCACCCCGGGACCCCCAAAATCCACCCCGGGACCCCCAAAATCCACCCCGGGACCCCCAAAATCCTCCCCGGGACCCCCAAAATCCACCCCGGGACCCCAAAATCCACCCTGGGACCCCCAAAATCCACCCCGGGACCCCCAAATTCAACCCCCGGGACCCCCAAATCCCCCCCAGCTCCCAAATTCCCCCCCAAATCGCCCCCAATTCCCCCCCAATCCCCTCCCAGCCCCCCAAATTTCCCCCCAAATCCCCCCAAACCTCCAGAAATCCCCCTAAAAATCCCCCCAAACCCCCTCTCAACCCCAAATTTTCCCCCCAATTCCCCCTAAACCCCCAAACCCCCCCAAATCCCCCCCAAATCCCCCCAAATCCCCCCAAATTCCCCCCCAATCCCCTCCCAGTCCCAAAAATTTCCTCCCAAAATCCCCCCCGAACCCCTCCTCCATCCCCCCAACCCCCAAAATTCCCCCCAAATCCCCCAAACCTCCCCCAGTTCCCCCCCAATCCCCTCCCAACCCCAAATTTGCTCCCCAAATCCCCCCCGAACCCCTCCCGCGACCCCCCCAACCCCCAAAATTCCTCCCAAAATCCCCTCCCAGCCCCCAAATTCTTCCTCCCAAATCGCCCCCAACTCCCCCCAAATTCCCCCCAAACTCCCCAAATTCCCCCCAAATCCCCCCAAACCCCCTCTCAACCCCAAATTTTCCCCCTAATTCCCCCTAAATTCCTTCCCAAACCCCCCAAATCCCCCCTGACCCCCCCAAATCCCCCCCAAATCCCCCCAAATCCCCCCCAAATTCCCCCCCAAATCCCCCCCAAACCCCCTCTCAACCCCGAATTTTCCCCCAAATCCCCCCAAATCCCCCCCAAATCCCCCCTGACCCCCCCAAATCCCCCCCAAATCCCCCCAAATCCTTCCCAAATTCCCAAATTCCCCCCTAACCCCCCCAAAATCTCCCCAAAATCCCCTCTAACCCCCCCAAATCCCCCAAACTCCCCAAAATCCCCCCCTGACCCCCCCAAATCCCCCCAAATCCCCCCCAAATTCCCCCCAAATCCCCCCCAAGCCCCCTCTCAACCCCGAATTTTCCCCCAAATCCCCCCTGACCCCCCCAAATCCCCCCTGACCCCCCAAATCCCCCCCAAATCCCCCAAATCCTTCCCAAATTCCCCCCTAACCCCCCCAAAATCCCCCCAAAATCCCCTCTAACCCCCCCAAATCCCCCAAACTCCCCAAAATCCCCCCCAAACTCCCCCAAATCCCCCAAATCCCCCCCAAACTCCCCAAATCCCCCAAATCCCCTCAAACCCCCCAAATCCCCCCAAATCCCCCCAGGCCCCGAAGAAGGCGAAGCGCCGCGCGGCCGAGGGATCCTCCAACGTCTTCTCCATGTTCGACCAGACCCAGATCCAGGAGTTCAAGGAGGTTTGGGGGGGATTTGGGGGGATTTTTGGGGGGGATTTTGGGGTTTGAAGGGATTGGGGGGGGGTTGGGGGGGATTTGAGGGGATTTGGGGGGGGATTTGGGGGGTTTTGGGGGGATTTGGGGGGGCTGGGAGGGGCTCCAGGTTCGACCAGACCCAGATCCAGGAGTTCAAGGAGGTGGGGGAGGGATTTGGGGGGGGATTTTGGGGGGGATTTGGGGGTTTGAGGGGATTTGGGGGGATTTGAAGGGGTTTTGGGGGGGTCTGAAGGGATTTGGGGGGAATTTGGGGGGGGCTGGAAGAGTTTGGGCAGGATTTGGAGGAGTTTTGGGGGAATTTGGGGGAGTTTTGGGGGAAGATTTGGGGGGAATTGGGGGGGATTTCGGGGGTCTGGAGAGGATTTGGGGGGGAGATTTGGGGGGAATTTGGGGGGGGCTGGGAGAGTTTGGGGGGGGATTTGGGGGAGTTTTGGGGGAATTTGGGGGAGTTTTTGGGGGGAATTTGGGGGGATTGGGGGGGCCTGGGAGAGTTTGAGAGGATTTGGGGGGGATTTGTGGGAATTTGAGGGGGATTTGGGGGAGTTTGGGGGGAGTTTGGGGGGATTTGAGGGGGATTTGGGGGAATTTGAAGGGGATTTGGGGGAGTTTGAAGGGACCCTAAATTGGATTTGGGGGCTCTGAAAGGACAATTTTTTGGGGGGGATTTGGGGGCTCTGGGAGGGGATTTGGGGTGAATTTCGGGGGTCTGGGGGGGATTTTTGGGGTGAATTTCGGGGGGTTTTGGGAAAAATCCCTAAATGGGATTTCGGGAGGGATTTTTGGGAGAGGGGGGAGGGGCACAAGGAGGGGTGGGGGAGGGGCAGGAACAGGTGCCAGGACCCCCCTCCCCTCCCCCCCTCCCCCACC
>JAWZSU010000141.1:0-12500 GCA_038380795.1 Pyrocephalus nanus
GGGTTATTTTTAGGGTTATTTTTAGGGTTATTTTTAGGGTTATATTTAGAGGTATTTTTAGGGTTAGGGTTATTTTTAGGGTTATTTTTAGAATTATTTTTAAGGTTATTTTTAGGGTTATTTTTAGGGTATTTTTAGGGTTAGGGTTAGGGTTAGGGTTACTTTTAGGGTTATTTTTTAGGGTTATTTTTTGTTTTTTTTTTAGGGTTAAGGTTAGGGTGAGGGTTATTTTTAGGGTTAGGGTTGGGGTTACTTTTAGGGTTAGGGTTATTTTTAGGGTTAGGGTTATTTTTAGGGTTATTTTTAGGGTTTTTTTTTGGGTTAGGGTTAGGGTTATTTTTAGGGTTAGGGTTATTTTTAGGGTTTTTTTTAGGGTTATTTTTTGGGTTAGAGTTATTTTTAGGATTAGGGTTATTTTTAGGGTTATTTTTTGGGTTAGGGTTAGGGTTATTTTTAGGGTTAGGTTTATTTTTAGGGTTATTTTTAGAGGTATTTTTAGGGTTATTTTTAGGGTTAGTGTTATTTTTAGGGTTAGGGTTATTTTTAGGGTTAGGGTTATTTTTAGGGTTAGGGTTGGGGTTACTTTTAGGGTTATGGTTATTTTTAGGGTTAGGGTTACTTTTAGGGTTATTTTTAGGGTTATTTTTTGGTTTTTTTTTAGGGTTAAGGTTAGGGTGAGGGTTATTTTTAGGGTTAGTGTTGGGGTTACTTTTATGGTTAGGGTTATTTTTAGTGTTAGGGTTATTTTTAGGGTTTGAGGTATTTTTAGGGTTAGGGTTATTTTTAGGGTTATTTTTAGAATTATTTTTAAGGTTATTTTTAGGGTTATTTTTAGGGTTATTTTTAGGGTTAGGGTTATTTTTAGGGTTAGGGTTATTTTTAGGGTTATGGTTATTTTTAGGGTTATTTTTATGGTTAGGGTTAGGGTTACTTTTAGGGTTATTTTTAGGGTTATTTTTAGGGTTTTTTTTAGGGTTAAGGTTAGGGTTAGGGTTATTTTTAGTGTTAGGGTTGGGGTTACTTTTAGGGTTAGGGTTATTTTTAGGGTTAGGGTTATTTTTAGGGTTATTTTTTGGGTTAGGGTTATTTTTAGGGTTATGGTTATTTTTTAGGGTTATTTTTAGGGTTAGGGTTAGGGTTACTTTTAGGGTTATTTTTAGAGTTATTTTTAGGTTTTTTTTTAGGGTTAAGGTTAGAGTTAGGGTTATTTTTAGGGTTAGGGTTTGGGTTACTTTTAGGGTTAGGGTTATTTTTAGGGTTAGGGTTATTTTTAGGGTTATTTTTTGGGTTAGGGTTAGGGTTATTTTTAGGGTTAGGGTTATTTTTAGGGTTATTTTTAGGGTTATTTTTAGGGTTATTTTTAGGGTTATATTTAGAGGTATTTTTAGGGTTAGGGTTATTTTTAGGGTTATTTTTAGAATTATTTTTAAGGTTATTTTTAGGGTTATTTTTAGGGTTATTTTTAGGGTTAGGGTTAGGGTTAGGGTTACTTTTAGGGTTATTTTTAGGGTTATTTTTTGTTTTTTTTTTAGGGTTAAGGTTAGGGTGAGGGTTATTTTTAGGGTTAGGGTTGGGGTTACTTTTAGGGTTAGGGTTATTTTTAGGGTTAGGGTTATTTTTAGGGTTATTTTTAGGGTTTTTTTTTGGGTTAGGGTTAGGGTTATTTTTAGGGTTAGGGTTATTTTTAGGGTTTTTTTTAGGGTTATTTTTTGGGTTAGAGTTATTTTTAGGATTAGGGTTATTTTTAGGGTTATTTTTTGGGTTAGGGTTAGGGTTATTTTTAGGGTTAGGTTTATTTTTAGGGTTATTTTTAGAGGTATTTTTAGGGTTATTTTTAGGGTTAGTGTTATTTTTAGGGTTAGGGTTATTTTTAGGGTTAGGGTTATTTTTAGGGTTAGGGTTGGGGTTACTTTTAGGGTTATGGTTATTTTTAGGGTTAGGGTTACTTTTAGGGTTATTTTTAGGGTTATTTTTTGGTTTTTTGTTAGGGTTAAGGTTAGGGTGAGGGTTATTTTTAGGGTTAGTGTTGGGGTTACTTTTATGGTTAGGGTTATTTTTAGTGTTAGGGTTATTTTTAGGGTTTGAGGTATTTTTAGGGTTAGGGTTATTTTTAGGGTTATTTTTAGAATTATTTTTAAGGTTATTTTTAGGGTTATTTTTAGGGTTATTTTTAGGGTTAGGGGTTATTTTTAGGGTTAGGGTTATTTTTAGGGTTATGGTTATTTTTAGGGTTATTTTTATGGTTAGGGTTAGGGTTACTTTTAGGGTTATTTTTAGGGTTATTTTTAGGGTTTTTTTTAGGGTTAAGGTTAGGGTTAGGGTTATTTTTAGTGTTAGGGTTGGGGTTACTTTTAGGGTTAGGGTTATTTTTAGGGTTAGGGTTATTTTTAGGGTTATTTTTTGGGTTAGGGTTAGGGTTATTTTTAGGGTTAGGGTTATTTTTAGGGTTATATTTAGGGTTTTTTTAGGGTTAAGGTTATTTTTAGGGTTTTTTTTAGAGGTATTTTTAGGGGTTATTAAGGGTTAGGGTTTTTTTTAGGGTTAGGGTTATTTTTAGGGGTTAGGGTTATTTTTAGGGTTAGGGTTATTTTTAGGGTTAGGGTTGGGGTTACTTTTAGGGTTATGGTTATTGTTTAGGGTTAGGGTTACTTTTAGGGTTATTTTTAGGGTTATTTTTTGGTTTTTTTTTAGGGTTAAGGTTAGGGTGAGGGTTATTTTTAGGGTTAGTGTTGGGGTTACTTTTATGGTTAGGGTTATTTTTAGTGTTAGGGTTATTTTTAGGGTTTGAGGTATTTTTAGGGTTAGGGTTATTTTTAGGGTTATTTTTAGAATTATTTTTAAGGTTATTTTTAGGGTTATTTTTAGGGTTATTTTTAGGGTTAGGGTTATTTTTAGGGTTAGGGTTTTTTTAGGGTTATGGTTATTTTTAGGGTTATTTTTATGGTTAGGGTTAGGGTTACTTTTAGGGTTATTTTTAGGGTTATTTTTAGGGTTTTTTTTAGGGTTAAGGTTAGGGTTAGGGTTATTTTTAGTGTTAGGGTTGGGGTTACTTTTAGGGTTAGGGTTATTTTTAGGGTTAGGGTTATTTTTAGGGTTATTTTTTGGGTTAGGGTTAGGGTTATTTTTAGGGTTAGGGTTATTTTTAGGGTTATATTTAGGGTATATTTTAGGGTTAAGGTTATTTTTAGGGTTTTTTTTAGAGGTATTTTTAGGGTTATTTTAAGGGTTAGGGTTATTTTTAGGGTTAGGGTTATTTTTAGGGTTAGGGTTAGGGTTATTTTTAGGGTTATGGTTATTTTTAGGGTTATTCTAAGGGTTAGGGTTAGGGTTACTTTTAGGGGTTATTTTTAGGGTTATTTTTTGGTTTTTTTTTTAGTGTTAAGGTTAGGGTGAGGGTTATTTTTAGGGGTAGGGTTGGGGTTACTTTTAGGGTTAGGGTTATTTTTAGGGTTAGGGTTATTTTTATGGTTAGAGTTATTTTTAGGGTTAGGGTTATTTTTAGGGTTGTTTTTAGGGTTATTTTTTAGGGGTATTTTTAGGGGTATTTTTAGAGGTATTTTTAGGGTTAGGGTTATTTTTAGGGTTATTTTTAGAATTATTTTTAAGGTTATTTTTAGGGTTATTTTTAGGGTTATTTTTAGGGTTAGGGTTATTTTTAGGGTTATGGTTATTTTTAGGGTTATTTTTAGGGTTAGGGTTAGGGTTACTTTTAGGGTTATTTTTAGAGTTATTTTTAGGTTTTTTTTTAGGGTTAGAGGTTAGAGTTAGGGTTATTTTTAGGGTTAGGGTTTGGGTTACTTTTAGGGTTAGGGTTATGTTTTAGGGTTAGGGTTATTTTTAGGGTTATTTTTTGGGTTAGGGTTAGGGTTATTTTTAGGGTTAGGGTTATTTTTAGGGTTATTTTTAGGGTTATTTTTAGGGTTATTTTTAGGGTTATATTTAGAGGTATTTTTAGGGTTAGGGTTATTTTTAGGGTTATTTTTAGAATTATTTTTAAGGTTATTTTTAGGGTTATTTTTAGGGTTATTTTTAGGGTTAGGGTTAGGGTTAGGGTTACTTTTAGGGTTATTTTTAGGGTTATTTTTTGTTTTTTTTTTTAGGGTTAAGGTTAGGGTGAGGGTTATTTTTAGGGTTAGGGTTGGGGTTACTTTTAGGGTTAGGGTTATTTTTAGGGTTAGGGTTATTTTTAGGATTAGGGTTATTTTTAGGGTTTTTTTTGGGGTTATTTTTTGGGTTAGGGTTAGGGTTATTTTTAGGGTTAGGGTTATTTTTAGGTTTATTTTTAGGGTTATTTTTAGGGTTATTTTTAGAGGTATTTTTAGGGTTAGGGGTGTTTTTAGGGTTATTTTTAGGGTTATTTTTAAGGTTATTTTTAGGGTTATTTTTAGGGTTATTTTTAGGGTTAGGGTTATTTTTAGGGTTATGGTTATTTTTAGGGGTTATTTTTAGGGTTAGGGTTAGGGTTACTTTTAGGGTTATTTTTAGAGTTATTTTTAGGTTTTTTTTTAGGGTTAAGGTTAGAGTTAGGGTTATTTTTAGGGTTAGGGTTGGGGTTACTTTTAGGGTTAGGGTTATTTTTAGGGTTAGGGTTATTTTTAGGGTTATTTTTAGGGTTTTTTTTTGGGTTAGGGTTAGGGTTATTTTTAGGGTTAGGGTTATTTTTAGGGTTTTTTTTGGGGTTATTTTTTGGGTTAGAGTTATTTTTAGGATTAGGGTTATTTTTAGGGGTTATTTTTTGGGTTAGGGTTAGGGTTATTTTTAGGGTTAGGTTTATTTTTAGGGTTATTTTTAGAGGTATTTTTAGGGTTATTTTTAGGGTTAGTGTTATTTTTAGGGTTAGGGTTATTTTTAGGGTTAGGGTTATTTTTAGGGTTAGGGTTGGGGTTACTTTTAGGGTTATGGTTATTTTTAGGGTTAGGGTTACTTTTAGGGTTATTTTTAGGGTTATTTTTTGGTTTTTTTTTAGGGTTAAGGTTAGGGTGAGGGTTATATTTTTAGGGTTAGTGTTGGGGTTACTTTTATGGTTAGGGTTTATTTTTAGTGTTAGGGTTATTTTTAGGGTTTGAGGTATTTTTAGGGTTAGGGTTATTTTTAGGGGTTATTTTAGAATTATTTTTAAGGTTATTTTTAGGGTTATTTTTAGGGTTATTTTTAGGGTTAGGGTTATTTTTAGGGTTAGGGTTTTTTTTTTAGGGTTATGGTTATTTTTAGGGTTAATTTTTATGGTTAGGGTTAGGGTTACTTTTAGGGTTATTTTTAGGGTTATTTTTAGGGTTTTTTTTAGGGTTAAGGTTAGGGTTAGGGTTATTTTTAGTGTTAGGGTTGGGGTTACTTTTAGGGTTAGGGTTATTTTTAGGGTTAGGGTTATTTTTAGGGTTATTTTTTGGGTTAGGGTTAGGGTTATTTTTAGGGTTAGGGTTATTTTTAGGGTTATATTTA
The DNA here is from genome assembly GCA_038380795.1 of Pyrocephalus nanus. Lineage (NCBI taxonomy): Eukaryota > Metazoa > Chordata > Aves > Passeriformes > Tyrannidae > Pyrocephalus > Pyrocephalus nanus. The sequence continues at coordinate 5,440 of JAWZSU010000141.1, forward strand.
GGGTTATTTTTAGGGTTAAGGTTATTTTTAGGGTTTGTTTTAGAGGTATTTTTAGGGTCTATTTTAAGGGTTAGGGTTATTTTTAGGGTTAGGGTTATTTTTAGGGTTAGGGTTAGGGTTATTTTTAGGGTTATGGTTATTTTTAGGGTTATTCTAAGGGTTAGGGTTAGGGTTACTTTTAGGGTTATTTTTAGGGTTATTTTTTGGTTTTTTTTTAGTGTTAAGGTTAGGGTGAGGGTTATTTTTAGGGGTAGGGTTGGGGTTACTTTTAGGGTTAGGGTTATTTTTAGGGTTAGGGTTATTTTTATGGTTAGAGTTATTTTTAGGGTTAGGGTTATTTTTAGGGTTGTTTTTAGGGTTATTTTTAGGGGTATTTTTAGGGGTATTTTTAGAGGTATTTTTAGGGTTAGGGTTATTTTTAGGGTTATTTTTAGAATTATTTTTAGGGTTATTTTTAGGGTTATTTTAAGGGTTAGGGTTATTTTTAGGGTTAGGGTTATTTTTAGGGTTAGGGTTGGGGTTACTTTTAGGGTTATGGTTATTTTTAGGGTTAGGGTTATTTTTAGGGTTATTTTTAGGGTTATTTTTTGGGTTAGGGTTATTTTTAGGGTTAGGGTTACTTTTAGGGTTATTTTTAGGGTTATTTTTAGGGTTATTTTTAGGGTTAGAGTTATTTCTAGGATTAGGGTTATTTTTAGGGTTATTTTTACGGTTATTTTTTGGGTTAGGGTTTTTTTTAGGGTTAGGGTTATTTTTAGGGTTATTTTTAGGGTTATTTTTAGAGGTATTTTTAGGGTTAGGGTTATTTTTAGGGTTAGTTTTAGAATTATTTTTAAGGTTATTTTTAGGGTTATTTTTAGGGTTATTTTTAGGGTTAGGGTTATTTTTAGGGTTAGGGTTATTTTTAGGGTTTTTTTTTAAGGTTAGGGTTAGGGTTACTTTTAGGGTTATGTTTAGGGTTATTTTTAGGTTTTTTTTTAGGGTTAAGGTTAGGGTTATTTTTAGGGTTAGGGTTGGGGTTACTTTTAGGGTTAGGGTTATTTTTAGGGTTAGGGTTATTTTTAAGGTTATTTTTAGGGTTAGAGTTATTTTTAGGATTAGGGTTATTTTTAGGGTTATTTTTAGGGTTATTTTTTTGGTTTTTTTTAGGGTTAAGGTTAGGATTAGGGTTATTTTTAGGGTTAGGGTTGTGGTTACTTTTAGGGTTAGGGTTATTTTTAGGGTTAGGGTTATTTTTAGGGTTAGAGTTATTTTTAGGGTTAGGGTAATTTTTAGGGTTAGGGTTATTTTTAGGGTTATTTTTAGGGTTATTTTTAGGGTTATTTTTAGAGGTATTTTTAGGGTTAGGGTTATTTTTAGGGTTATTTTAAGAATTATTTTTAAGGTTATTTTTAGGGTTATTTTTAGGGTTAGGGTTAATGTTACTTTTAGGGTTATTTTTAGGGTTATTTTTTGGTTTTTTTTTAGGGTTAAGGTTAGGGTGAGGGTTATTTTTAGGGTTAGGGTTGGGGTTACTTTTAGGGTTAGGGTTATTTTTTAGGGTTAGGGTTATTTTTAGGATTAGGGTTATTTTTAGGGTTTTTTTTGGGGTTATTTTTTGGGTTAGGGTTAGGGTTATTTTTAGGGTTAGGGTTATTTTTAGGTTTATTTTTAGGGTTATTTTTAGGGTTATTTTTAGAGGTATTTTTAGGGTTAGGGGTTTTTTTAGGGTTATTTTTAGGGTTATTTTTAAGGTTATTTTTAGGGTTATTTTTAGGGTTATTTTTTAGGGTTAGGGTTATTTTTAGGGTTATGGTTATTTTTAGGGTTATTTTTAGGGTTAGGGTTAGGGTTACTTTTAGGGTTATTTTTAGAGTTATTTTTAGGTTTTTTTTTAGGGTTAAGGTTAGAGTTAGGGTTATTTTTTAGGGTTAGGGTTGGGGTTACTTTTAGGGTTAGGGTTATTTTTAGGGTTAGGGTTATTTTTAGGGTTATTTTTAGGGTTTTTTTTTGGGTTAGGGTTAGGGTTATTTTTAGGGTTAGGGTTATTTTTAGGGTTTTTTTTGGGGTTATTTTTTGGGTTAGAGTTATTTTTAGGATTAGGGTTATTTTTAGGGTTATTTTTTGGGTTAGGGTTAGGGTTATTTTTAGGTTAGGTTTATTTTTAGGGTTATTTTTAGAGGTATTTTTAGGGTTATTTTTAGGGTTAGTGTTATTTTTAGGGTTAGGGTTATTTTTAGGGTTAGGGTTTTTTTTAGGGTTAGGGTTGGGGTTACTTTTAGGGTTATGGTTATTTTTAGGGTTAGGGTTACTTTTAGGGTTATTTTTAGGGTTATTTTTTGGTTTTTTTTTAGGGGTTAAGGTTAGGGTGAGGGTTATTTTTAGGGTTAGTGTTGGGGTTACTTTTATGGTTAGGGTTATTTTTAGTGTTAGGGTTATTTTTAGGGTTTGAGGTATTTTTAGGGTTAGGGTTATTTTTAGGGTTATTTTTAGAATTATTTTTAAGGTTATTTTTAGGGTTATTTTTAGGGTTATTTTTAGGGTTAGGGTTATTTTTAGGGTTAGGGTTTTTTTTAGGGTTATGGTTATTTTTAGGGTTATTTTTATGGTTAGGGTTAGGGTTACTTTTAGGGTTATTTTTAGGGTTATTTTTAGGGTTTTTTTTAGGGTTAAGGTTAGGGTTAGGGTTATTTTTAGTGTTAGGGTTGGGGTTACTTTTAGGGTTAGGGTTATTTTTAGGGTGTAGGGTTATTTTTAGGGTTATTTTTTTGGGTTAGGGTTAGGGTTATTTTTAGGGTTAGGGTTATTTTTAGGGTTATATTTAGGGTTATTTTTAGGGTTAAGGTTATTTTTAGGGTTTGTTTTAGAGGTATTTTTAGGGTTATTTTAAGGGTTAGGGTTATTTTAGGGTTAGGGGTTATTTTTAGGGTTAGGGTTAGGGTTATTGTTTAGGGTTATGGTGTTATTTTTAGGGTTATTCTAAGGGTTAGGGTTAGGGTTACTTTTAGGGTTATTTTTAGGGTTATTTTTTGGTTTTTTTTTAGTGTTAAGGTTAGGGTGAGGGTTATTTTTAGGGGTAGGGTTGGGGTTACTTTTAGGGTTAGGGTTATTTTTAGGGTTAGGGTTATTTTTATGGTTAGAGTTATTTTTAGGGTTAGGGTTATTTTTAGGGTTGTTTTTAGGGTTATTTTTAGGGGTATTTTTAGGGGTATTTTTAGAGGTATTTTTAGGGTTAGGGTTATTTTTAGGGTTATTTTTAGAATTATTTTTAGGGTTATTTTTAGGGTTATTTTAAGGGTTAGGGTTATTTTTAGGGTTAGGGTTATTTTTAGGGTTAGGGTTGGGGTTACTTTTAGGGTTATGGTTATTTTTAGGGTTAGGGTTATTTTTAGGGTTATTTTTAGGGTTATTTTTTGGGTTAGGGTTATTTTTAGGGTTAGGGTTACTTTTAGGGTTATTTTTAGGGTTATTTTTAGGGTTATTTTTAGGGTTAGAGTTATTTCTAGGATTAGGGTTATTTTTAGGGTTATTTTTACGGTTATTTTTTGGGTTAGGGTTTTTTTTAGGGTTAGGGTTATTTTTAGGGTTATTTTTAGGGTTATTTTTAGAGGTATTTTTAGGGTTAGGGTTATTTTTAGGGTTAGTTTTAGAATTATTTTTAAGGTTATTTTTAGGGTTATTTTTAGGGTTATTTTTAGGGTTAGGGTTATTTTTAGGGTTAGGGTTATTTTTAGGGTTTTTTTTAAGGTTAGGGTTAGGGTTACTTTTAGGGTTATGTTTAGGGTTATTTTTAGGTTTTTTTTTAGGGTTAAGGTTAGGGTTATTTTTAGGGTTAGGGTTGGGGTTACTTTTAGGGTTAGGGTTATTTTTAGGGTTAGGGTTATTTTTAAGGTTATTTTTAGGGTTAGAGTTATTTTTAGGATTAGGGTTATTTTTAGGGTTATTTTTAGGGTTATTTTTTGGTTTTTTTTAGGGTTAAGGTTAGGATTAGGGTTATTTTTAGGGTTAGGGTTGTGGTTACTTTTAGGGTTAGGGTTATTTTTAGGGTTAGGGTTATTTTTAGGGTTAGAGTTATTTTTAGGGTTAGGGTAATTTTTAGGGTTAGGGTTATTTTTAGGGTTATTTTTAGGGTTATTTTTAGGGTTATTTTTAGAGGTATTTTTAGGGTTAGGGTTATTTTTAGGGTTATTTTAAGAATTATTTTTAAGGTTATTTTTAGGGTTATTTTTAGGGTTAGGGTTAATGTTACTTTTAGGGTTATTTTTAGGGTTATTTTTTGGTTTTTTTTTTAGGGTTAAGATTAGAGTTAGGGTTATTTTTCGGGTTAGGGTTGGGGTTACTTTTAGGGTTAGGGTTATTTTTAGGGTTAGGGTTATTTTTAGGGTTAGGGTTATTTTTAGGGTTAGGGTTATTTTTAGGGTTAGGGTTATTTTTAGGGTTATTTTTAGGGTTATTTTTAGGGTTATTTTTAGAGGTATTTTTAGGGTTAGGTTTATTTTTATGGTTATTTTTAGAATTATTTTTAAGGATATTTTAAGTTTATTTTTAGGGTTATTTTTAGGGTTAGGGTTATTTTTAGGGTTATGGTTATTTTTAGGGTTATTTTTAGGGTTAGGGTTAGGGTTACTTTTAGGGTTTTTTTTAGGGTTATTTTTAGGTTTTTTTTTAGAGTTAAGGTTAGGGTTAGGGTTATTTTTAGGGTTAGGGTTGGGGTTACTTTTAGGGTTATGGTTATTTTTAGGGTTAGGGTTATTTTTAGGGTTATTTTTAGGGTTATTTTTTGGGTTAGGGTTATTTTTAGGGTTAGGGTTACTTTTAGGGTTATTTTTAGGGTTATTTTTAGGGTTATTTTTAGGGTTAGAGTTATTTTTAGGATTAGGGTTATTTTTAGGGTTATTTTTAGGGTTATTTTTAGGGTTAGAGTTATTTTTAGGATTAGGGTTATTTTTAGGGTTATTTTTAGGGTTATTTTTTGGGTTAGGGTTAGGGTTATTTTTAGGGTTAGGGTTATTTTTAGGGTTATTTTTAGGGTTATTTTTAGAGGTATTTTTAGGTTTAGGGTTATTTTTAGGGTTAGTTTTAGAATTATTTTTAAGGTTATTTTTAGGGTTATTTTTAGGGTTAGGTTTATTTTTAGGGTTATGGTTATTTTTAGGGTTATTTTTAGGGTTAGGGTTAGAGTTACTTTTAGGGTTATGTTTAGGGTTACTTTTAGGTTTTTTTTTGGGGTTAGGGTTAGGGTGAGGGTTATTTTTAGGGTTAGGGTTGTGGTTACGGTTAGGGTTAGGGTTGTGGTTAGGGTTAGGGTTAGGGTTAGGGTTGTGGTTAGGGTTAGGGTTAGGGTTGTGGTTAGGGTTAGGGTTGTGGTTAGGGTTAGGGTTGTGGTTAGGGTTGTGGTTAGGGTTGTGGTTAGGGTTGTGGTTAGGGTTGTGGTTAGGGTTGTGGTTAGGGTTAGGGTTGTGGTTAGGGTTGTGGTTAGGGTTGTGGTTAGGGTTGTGGTTAGGGTTGTGGTTAGGGTTAGGGTTGTGGTTAGGGTTAGGGTTAGGGTTGTGGTTAGGGTTAGGGTTGTGGTTAGGGTTAGGGTTAGGGTTGTGGTTAGGGTTAGGGTTAGGGTTAGGGTTGTGGTTAGGGTTAGGGTTAGGGTTAGGGTTGTGGTTAGGATTGTGGTTAGGGTTGTGGTTAGGGTTGTGGTTAGGGTTGTGGTTAGGGTTAGGGTTGTGGTTAGGGTTGTGGTTAGGGTTAGGGTTGTGGTTAGGGTTAGGGTTGTGGTTAGGGTTAGGGTTAGGGTTAGGGTTGTGGTTAGGGTTAGGGTTAGGGTTGTGGTTAGGGTTAGGGTTAGGGTTGTGGTTAGGGTTGTGGTTAGGGTTAGGGTTGTGGTTAGGGTTGTGGTTAGGGTTAGGGTTAGGGTTGTGGTTAGGGTTGTGGTTAGGGTTGTGGTTAGGGTTGTGGTTAGGGTTAGGGTTGTGGTTAGGGTTGTGGTTAGGGTTGTGGTTAGGGTTAGGGTTAGGGTTGTGGTTAGGGTTAGGGTTAGGGTTGTGGTTAGGGTTAGGGTTAGGGTTAGGGTTAGGGTTGTGGTTAGGGTTAGGGTTGTGGTTAGGGTTGTGGTTAGGGTTGTGGTTAGGGTTGTGGTTAGGGTTGTGGTTAGGGTTAGGGTTAGGGTTAGGGTTGTGGTTAGGGTTAGGGTTAGGGTTGTGGTTAGGGTTGTGGTTAGGGTTAGGGTTAGGGTTAGGGTTAGGGTTGTGGTTAGGGTTGTGGTTAGGGTTGTGGTTAGGGTTAGGGTTAGGGTTAGGGTTAGGGTTAGGGTTAGGGTTAGGGTTAGGGTTAGGGTTAGGGTTAGGGTTAGGGTTAGGGTTAGGGTTAGGGTTAGGGTTAGGGTTAGGGTTAGGGTTAGGGTTAGGGTTAGGGTTAGGGTTAGGGTTAGGGTTAGGGTTAGGGTTAGGGTTAGGGTTAGGGTTAGGGTTAGGGTTAGGGTTAGGGTTAGGGTTAGGGTTAGGGTTAGGGTTAGGGTTAGGGTTAGGGTTAGGGTTAGGGTTAGGGTTAGGGTTAGGGTTAGGGTTAGGGTTAGGGTTAGGGTTAGGGTTAGGGTTAGGGTTAGGGTTAGGGTTAGGGTTAGGGTTAGGGTTAGGGTTAGGGTTAGGGTTAGGGTTAGGGTTAGGGTTAGGGTTAGGGTTAGGGTTAGGGTTAGGGTTAGGGTTAGGGTTAGGGTTAGGGTTAGGGTTAGGGTTAGGGTTAGGGTTAGGGTTAGGGTTAGGGTTAGGGTTAGGGTTAGGGTTAGGGTTAGGGTTAGGGTTAGGGTTAGGGTTAGGGTTAGGGTTAGGGTTAGGGTTAGGGTTAGGGTTAGGGTTAGGGTTAGGGTTAGGGTTAGGGTTAGGGTTAGGGTTAGGGTTAGGGTTAGGGTTAGGGTTAGGGTTAGGGTTAGGGTTAGGGTTAGGGTTAGGGTTAGGGTTAGGGTTAGGGTTAGGGTTAGGGTTAGGGTTAGGGTTAGGGTTAGGGTTAGGGTTAGGGTTAGGGTTAGGGTTAGGGTTAGGGTTAGGGTTAGGGTTAGGGTTAGGGTTAGGGTTAGGGTTAGGGTTAGGGTTAGG
>JAWZSU010000141.1:15000-20752 GCA_038380795.1 Pyrocephalus nanus
GGGTTAGGGTTAGGGTTAGGGTTAGGGTTAGGGTTAGGGTTAGGGTTAGGGTTAGGGTTAGGGTTAGGGTTAGGGTTAGGGTTAGGGTTAGGGTTAGGGTTAGGGTTAGGGTTAGGGTTAGGGTTAGGGTTAGGGTTAGGGTTAGGGTTAGGGTTAGGGTTAGGGTTAGGGTTAGGGTTAGGGTTAGGGTTAGGGTTAGGGTTAGGGTTAGGGTTAGGGTTAGGGTTAGGGTTAGGGTTAGGGTTAGGGTTAGGGTTAGGGTTAGGGTTAGGGTTAGGGTTAGGGTTAGGGTTAGGGTTAGGGTTAGGGTTAGGGTTAGGGTTAGGGTTAGGGTTAGGGTTAGGGTTAGGGTTAGGGTTAGGGTTAGGGTTAGGGTTAGGGTTAGGGTTAGGGTTAGGGTTAGGGTTAGGGTTAGGGTTAGGGTTAGGGTTAGGGTTAGGGTTAGGGTTAGGGTTAGGGTTAGGGTTAGGGTTAGGGTTAGGGTTAGGGTTAGGGTTAGGGTTAGGGTTAGGGTTAGGGTTAGGGTTAGGGTTAGGGTTAGGGTTAGGGTTAGGGTTAGGGTTAGGGTTAGGGTTAGGGTTAGGGTTAGGGTTAGGGTTAGGGTTAGGGTTAGGGTTAGGGTTAGGGTTAGGGTTAGGGTTAGGGTTAGGGTTAGGGTTAGGGTTAGGGTTAGGGTTAGGGTTAGGGTTAGGGTTAGGGTTAGGGTTAGGGTTAGGGTTAGGGTTAGGGTTAGGGTTAGGGTTAGGGTTAGGGTTAGGGTTAGGGTTAGGGTTAGGGTTAGGGTTAGGGTTAGGGTTAGGGTTAGGGTTAGGGTTAGGGTTAGGGTTAGGGTTAGGGTTAGGGTTAGGGTTAGGGTTAGGGTTAGGGTTAGGGTTAGGGTTAGGGTTAGGGTTAGGGTTAGGGTTAGGGTTAGGGTTAGGGTTAGGGTTAGGGTTAGGGTTAGGGTTAGGGTTAGGGTTAGGGTTAGGGTTAGGGTTAGGGTTAGGGTTAGGGTTAGGGTTAGGGTTAGGGTTAGGGTTAGGGTTAGGGTTAGGGTTAGGGTTAGGGTTAGGGTTAGGGTTAGGGTTAGGGTTAGGGTTAGGGTTAGGGTTAGGGTTAGGGTTAGGGTTAGGGTTAGGGTTAGGGTTAGGGTTAGGGTTAGGGTTAGGGTTAGGGTTAGGGTTAGGGTTAGGGTTAGGGTTAGGGTTAGGGTTAGGGTTAGGGTTAGGGTTAGGGTTAGGGTTAGGGTTAGGGTTAGGGTTAGGGTTAGGGTTAGGGTTAGGGTTAGGGTTAGGGTTAGGGTTAGGGTTAGGGTTAGGGTTAGGGTTAGGGTTAGGGTTAGGGTTAGGGTTAGGGTTAGGGTTAGGGTTAGGGTTAGGGTTAGGGTTAGGGTTAGGGTTAGGGTTAGGGTTAGGGTTAGGGTTAGGGTTAGGGTTAGGGTTAGGGTTAGGGTTAGGGTTAGGGTTAGGGTTAGGGTTAGGGTTAGGGTTAGGGTTAGGGTTAGGGTTAGGGTTAGGGTTAGGGTTAGGGTTAGGGTTAGGGTTAGGGTTAGGGTTAGGGTTAGGGTTAGGGTTAGGGTTAGGGTTAGGGTTAGGGTTAGGGTTAGGGTTAGGGTTAGGGTTAGGGTTAGGGTTAGGGTTAGGGTTAGGGTTAGGGTTAGGGTTAGGGTTAGGGTTAGGGTTAGGGTTAGGGTTAGGGTTAGGGTTAGGGTTAGGGTTAGGGTTAGGGTTAGGGTTAGGGTTAGGGTTAGGGTTAGGGTTAGGGTTAGGGTTAGGGTTAGGGTTAGGGTTAGGGTTAGGGTTAGGGTTAGGGTTAGGGTTAGGGTTAGGGTTAGGGTTAGGGTTAGGGTTAGGGTTAGGGTTAGGGTTAGGGTTAGGGTTAGGGTTAGGGTTAGGGTTAGGGTTAGGGTTAGGGTTAGGGTTAGGGTTAGGGTTAGGGTTAGGGTTAGGGTTAGGGTTAGGGTTAGGGTTAGGGTTAGGGTTAGGGTTAGGGTTAGGGTTAGGGTTAGGGTTAGGGTTAGGGTTAGGGTTAGGGTTAGGGTTAGGGTTAGGGTTAGGGTTAGGGTTAGGGTTAGGGTTAGGGTTAGGGTTAGGGTTAGGGTTAGGGTTAGGGTTAGGGTTAGGGTTAGGGTTAGGGTTAGGGTTAGGGTTAGGGTTAGGGTTAGGGTTAGGGTTAGGGTTAGGGTTAGGGTTAGGGTTAGGGTTAGGGTTAGGGTTAGGGTTAGGGTTAGGGTTAGGGTTAGGGTTAGGGTTAGGGTTAGGGTTAGGGTTAGGGTTAGGGTTAGGGTTAGGGTTAGGGTTAGGGTTAGGGTTAGGGTTAGGGTTAGGGTTAGGGTTAGGGTTAGGGTTAGGGTTAGGGTTAGGGTTAGGGTTAGGGTTAGGGTTAGGGTTAGGGTTAGGGTTAGGGTTAGGGTTAGGGTTAGGGTTAGGGTTAGGGTTAGGGTTAGGGTTAGGGTTAGGGTTAGGGTTAGGGTTAGGGTTAGGGTTAGGGTTAGGGTTAGGGTTAGGGTTAGGGTTAGGGTTAGGGTTAGGGTTAGGGTTAGGGTTAGGGTTAGGGTTAGGGTTAGGGTTAGGGTTAGGGTTAGGGTTAGGGTTAGGGTTAGGGTTAGGGTTAGGGTTAGGGTTAGGGTTAGGGTTAGGGTTAGGGTTAGGGTTAGGGTTAGGGTTAGGGTTAGGGTTAGGGTTAGGGTTAGGGTTAGGGTTAGGGTTAGGGTTAGGGTTAGGGTTAGGGTTAGGGTTAGGGTTAGGGTTAGGGTTAGGGTTAGGGTTAGGGTTAGGGTTAGGGTTAGGGTTAGGGTTAGGGTTAGGGTTAGGGTTAGGGTTAGGGTTAGGGTTAGGGTTAGGGTTAGGGTTAGGGTTAGGGTTAGGGTTAGGGTTAGGGTTAGGGTTAGGGTTAGGGTTAGGGTTAGGGTTAGGGTTAGGGTTAGGGTTAGGGTTAGGGTTAGGGTTAGGGTTAGGGTTAGGGTTAGGGTTAGGGTTAGGGTTAGGGTTAGGGTTAGGGTTAGGGTTAGGGTTAGGGTTAGGGTTAGGGTTAGGGTTAGGGTTAGGGTTAGGGTTAGGGTTAGGGTTAGGGTTAGGGTTAGGGTTAGGGTTAGGGTTAGGGTTAGGGTTAGGGTTAGGGTTAGGGTTAGGGTTAGGGTTAGGGTTAGGGTTAGGGTTAGGGTTAGGGTTAGGGTTAGGGTTAGGGTTAGGGTTAGGGTTAGGGTTAGGGTTAGGGTTAGGGTTAGGGTTAGGGTTAGGGTTAGGGTTAGGGTTAGGGTTAGGGTTAGGGTTAGGGTTAGGGTTAGGGTTAGGGTTAGGGTTAGGGTTAGGGTTAGGGTTAGGGTTAGGGTTAGGGTTAGGGTTAGGGTTAGGGTTAGGGTTAGGGTTAGGGTTAGGGTTAGGGTTAGGGTTAGGGTTAGGGTTAGGGTTAGGGTTAGGGTTAGGGTTAGGGTTAGGGTTAGGGTTAGGGTTAGGGTTAGGGTTAGGGTTAGGGTTAGGGTTAGGGTTAGGGTTAGGGTTAGGGTTAGGGTTAGGGTTAGGGTTAGGGTTAGGGTTAGGGTTAGGGTTAGGGTTAGGGTTAGGGTTAGGGTTAGGGTTAGGGTTAGGGTTAGGGTTAGGGTTAGGGTTAGGGTTAGGGTTAGGGTTAGGGTTAGGGTTAGGGTTAGGGTTAGGGTTAGGGTTAGGGTTAGGGTTAGGGTTAGGGTTAGGGTTAGGGTTAGGGTTAGGGTTAGGGTTAGGGTTAGGGTTAGGGTTAGGGTTAGGGTTAGGGTTAGGGTTAGGGTTAGGGTTAGGGTTAGGGTTAGGGTTAGGGTTAGGGTTAGGGTTAGGGTTAGGGTTAGGGTTAGGGTTAGGGTTAGGGTTAGGGTTAGGGTTAGGGTTAGGGTTAGGGTTAGGGTTAGGGTTAGGGTTAGGGTTAGGGTTAGGGTTAGGGTTAGGGTTAGGGTTAGGGTTAGGGTTAGGGTTAGGGTTAGGGTTAGGGTTAGGGTTAGGGTTAGGGTTAGGGTTAGGGTTAGGGTTAGGGTTAGGGTTAGGGTTAGGGTTAGGGTTAGGGTTAGGGTTAGGGTTAGGGTTAGGGTTAGGGTTAGGGTTAGGGTTAGGGTTAGGGTTAGGGTTAGGGTTAGGGTTAGGGTTAGGGTTAGGGTTAGGGTTAGGGTTAGGGTTAGGGTTAGGGTTAGGGTTAGGGTTAGGGTTAGGGTTAGGGTTAGGGTTAGGGTTAGGGTTAGGGTTAGGGTTAGGGTTAGGGTTAGGGTTAGGGTTAGGGTTAGGGTTAGGGTTAGGGTTAGGGTTAGGGTTAGGGTTAGGGTTAGGGTTAGGGTTAGGGTTAGGGTTAGGGTTAGGGTTAGGGTTAGGGTTAGGGTTAGGGTTAGGGTTAGGGTTAGGGTTAGGGTTAGGGTTAGGGTTAGGGTTAGGGTTAGGGTTAGGGTTAGGGTTAGGGTTAGGGTTAGGGTTAGGGTTAGGGTTAGGGTTAGGGTTAGGGTTAGGGTTAGGGTTAGGGTTAGGGTTAGGGTTAGGGTTAGGGTTAGGGTTAGGGTTAGGGTTAGGGTTAGGGTTAGGGTTAGGGTTAGGGTTAGGGTTAGGGTTAGGGTTAGGGTTAGGGTTAGGGTTAGGGTTAGGGTTAGGGTTAGGGTTAGGGTTAGGGTTAGGGTTAGGGTTAGGGTTAGGGTTAGGGTTAGGGTTAGGGTTAGGGTTAGGGTTAGGGTTAGGGTTAGGGTTAGGGTTAGGGTTAGGGTTAGGGTTAGGGTTAGGGTTAGGGTTAGGGTTAGGGTTAGGGTTAGGGTTAGGGTTAGGGTTAGGGTTAGGGTTAGGGTTAGGGTTAGGGTTAGGGTTAGGGTTAGGGTTAGGGTTAGGGTTAGGGTTAGGGTTAGGGTTAGGGTTAGGGTTAGGGTTAGGGTTAGGGTTAGGGTTAGGGTTAGGGTTAGGGTTAGGGTTAGGGTTAGGGTTAGGGTTAGGGTTAGGGTTAGGGTTAGGGTTAGGGTTAGGGTTAGGGTTAGGGTTAGGGTTAGGGTTAGGGTTAGGGTTAGGGTTAGGGTTAGGGTTAGGGTTAGGGTTAGGGTTAGGGTTAGGGTTAGGGTTAGGGTTAGGGTTAGGGTTAGGGTTAGGGTTAGGGTTAGGGTTAGGGTTAGGGTTAGGGTTAGGGTTAGGGTTAGGGTTAGGGTTAGGGTTAGGGTTAGGGTTAGGGTTAGGGTTAGGGTTAGGGTTAGGGTTAGGGTTAGGGTTAGGGTTAGGGTTAGGGTTAGGGTTAGGGTTAGGGTTAGGGTTAGGGTTAGGGTTAGGGTTAGGGTTAGGGTTAGGGTTAGGGTTAGGGTTAGGGTTAGGGTTAGGGTTAGGGTTAGGGTTAGGGTTAGGGTTAGGGTTAGGGTTAGGGTTAGGGTTAGGGTTAGGGTTAGGGTTAGGGTTAGGGTTAGGGTTAGGGTTAGGGTTAGGGTTAGGGTTAGGGTTAGGGTTAGGGTTAGGGTAGGGTTAGGGTTAGGGTTAGGGTTAGGGTTAGGGTTAGGGTTAGGGTTAGGGTTAGGGTTAGGGTTAGGGTTAGGGTTAGGGTTAGGGTTAGGGTTAGGGTTAGGGTTAGGGTTAGGGTTAGGGTTAGGGTTAGGGTTAGGGTTAGGGTTAGGGTTAGGGTTAGGGTTAGGGTTAGGGTTAGGGTTAGGGTTAGGGTTAGGGTTAGGGTTAGGGTTAGGGTTAGGGTTAGGGTTAGGGTTAGGGTTAGGGTTAGGGTTAGGGTTAGGGTTAGGGTTAGGGTTAGGGTTAGGGTTAGGGTTAGGGTTAGGGTTAGGGTTAGGGTTAGGGTTAGGGTT
>JAWZSU010000142.1:0-20686 GCA_038380795.1 Pyrocephalus nanus
TAAAAGACCCCCCCCTAAATTTCTGAGGGGTACCCCAAGTGTTTTTGTGTCCCCCCCTCCCCAAAATTGTCATTTGGGGTCCCCCCAAAATCCTCCTTTTGTTCAGCCCCCGAATTTTTTGGGGTGCCCCAAAAATCCTCCTTTTCATCCCCCCCTTTTTTTTGGGGTCCCCCAAATCTTTTTATCCCCCCTCCATTTTTTGGGGTCCCCCAAATGTGTCCCCCCCCCCTCCCCAAAATTGTCATTTTTGGGTCCCTAAAATCCTTCTTTTCATCTCCCCCCTTTTTTTTGGGGTCCCCCAAAATCCTCTTTTATCCCCCCTCCTCCATTTTTGGGGTCCCCCAAATGTGTCCCCCCCCTCCCCAAATTGTCATTTGGGGTCCCCCAAAATCCTCCTTTTCATCCCCCCCTCCATTTTTGGGGTCCCCCCCCAAAAAGACAATCTCCTTTTAGGTCCCCATCCCCCTCCATTTTTGGGGTCCCCCAAATGTGTCCCCCCCCCTTCCCCAAAATTGTCATTTGGGGTCCCCCCAAAATTCTCCTTTTATCCCCCCCCTTCCTAGTTTTTTTGGGGTCCCCCAAAATCCTCCTTTTCATCCCCCCCTTTTTTTTGGGGTCCCCAAATCTTTTTATCCCCCCTCCATTTTTTGGGGTCCCCCAAATGTGTCCCCCCCCTTCCCCAAAATTGTCATTTGGGGTCCCCCCAAAATTCTCCTTTTATCCCCCCCCCTTCCTAGTTTTTTTGGGGTCCCCCAAAATCCTCCTTTTCATCCCCCCCTTTTTTTTGGGGTCCCCCAAATCTTTTTATCCCCCCTCCATTTTTTGGGGTCCCCCAAATGTGTCCCCCCCCCTCCCCAAAATTGTCATTTGGGGTCCCCCAAAATCCTTCTTTTTATCCCCCCCCTTTTTTTTGGGGTCCCCCCAAAATCCTCCTTTTCATCCCCCCCCTTTTTTTTGGGGTCCCCCCCCAAAAATCCTCCTTTTATCCCCCCCCCTCCATTTTTTGGGGTCCCCCAAATGTGTCCCACCCCCTCCCCAAAATTGTCATTTGGGGTCCCCCCAAAATCCTTTTTGTTTCCCTCCCCCCCCCTTCCTAATTTTGGGGGGGGGTCCCCCAATTTCTTCCCCTCCCCCCCCTCATTTTGGGGGTCCCCCAATTTCCCCTCCCCTCATTTTGGGGGTCCCCCAATTTCCCCCCCCCCTCATTTTGGGGGTCCCCCAATCCCCTCCCCCCCCATTTTGGGGGTCCCCCAATCCCCTCCCCCCTCATTTTTGGGGTCCCCCAATTCCCCCCCCCCCTCATTTTTGGGGTCCCCCAATTTCCCCCCCCCCTCATTTTGGGGGTCCCCCAATCCCCTCCCCCTCATTTTGGGGGTCCCCCAATCCCCTCCCCCTCATTTTGGGGGTCCCCCAATTTCCCCCCCCCCTCATTTTGGGGGGGTTTTTGTGTCCCCTCCCCCCCCCTTAGGGTGGATTTTTGGGGGGGGAGGGGAAATCCCATTTTTTGGGGGGTGGGGGAGGGGGGGGAGGGTCCTCTCCTTGATTTGGGGGGGTCGGGGGGGGTCCCCTCTCTGTATTTTGGGGGTCTCTGGGGGGGTCCCCCCCAAATTCCCCCCCCCCCCTTTGTAAGTTATGTTTTTATATTTGGGGAGACGAAAATAAAATCAGCAAATGGGGGGGGGCTCCGCCTCTCTGGGGGGGGGGAATTTGGGGAGGGGTCCTGGGGGGATTTGGGGGGGGTCCTTGGAAATTTGGGGGGTCCTGGGGTAAATTTGGGGGGTCTTGGGGCAGTTTGGGGGGGTCCTCGGATAATTTGGGGGGGTCCTGGGGTAAATTTGGGGGGTCCTCGGGGGATTTGGGGGGGTCCTGGGGCAGTTTAGGGGGTCCTGGGACGATTTTGGGGGGGGTCTGGGGGAAATTTGGGGGGTCTTGAGGGAAATTTGGGGGGGTCCTGGGACAATTTTGGGGGTCCTGGGGTAAATTTGGGGGGGTCTTGGGGCAGTTTGGGGGGTCCTGGGGTAAATTTGGGGGTCCTGGGGTAAATTTGGGGGTCCTGGGGCAATTTTGGGGGGGGGGTCCGGCTCAGTGGGGGGGTCTGGGTCAATTTTGGGGGGTTCTGGAGCAATTGGGGGGGTCTGGGGGATTTAGGGGGGTCCTGGGGCAATTTGGGGAAGGTCTGGGGGCAATTTGGGGGTCCTGGGGTAAATTTGGGGGGGTCCTGGGGCAATTTGGGGGGGGTCTGGGGGGAAATTTGGGGGGGTCCTTGGACAATTTAGGGGGGGTCTGGGGGCGATTTTGGGGGTCCTGGGTGTTATTTTTGGGGGGTCCTGGGCAGTTTGGGGGGTCCTGGGACAATTTGGGGGGTCTGGGGGAAATTTGGGGGGGCTTCGACTCTGGGGGGGGGGGTCCTGGGGCACTTTTGGGGTCCTGGGACAATTTGGGGGGGGGGCTCCAGCTCAATGGGGGGGTCCTTGGGCACTTTAGGGGTGTCTGGGGCAATTTGGGGGGTCCTGGGGTAAATTTGGGGGTCTTGGGGTAAATTTGGGGGGTCTTAAGGGGAAAATTGGGGGGGTCCTGGGACAATTTTGGGGGGGTCTGGGGCAATTTGGGGGGGACTCCGGCTCAATTGGGGGGGCTGGGGGAGATTTTGGGTGGGATCTGGGGGGAAATTTGGGGGGGGCTGGGGGCGATTTTGGGGGGGTCCTGGAGACAATTTTAGGGGGGGGCTGGGTGTTATTTTAGGGGGTCCTGGGACAATTTTGAGGGGGTCTGGGTGCAAATTGGGGGGGTCTGGGTGCAAGTTGGGGGGTCCTGGGACCATTTAGGGGGGTCCTGGGACAATTTTGGGGGGGGATCTGGGGAAATTTGGGGGGGGGATCTGACGTCACCAGGGGGTGCTCTGACGTCATCTTTGGGGGGGATCCCCAAAATCTCGGGGGGGGGAGGGGAGGGGGCGTCACTCTCAATTTGGGGTGGGGGAGGGGGAGGGTAGGAATTCAATTATCCCAAAAATCCCAGAATGAGTTTTATTTTTAATTTTTTTTTTTGAAGGGGGGGGGGGGATTCCCCACTCGTGTCCGTTCCCCGGGGGGGGGGGTTTGGGGTGATCTTTGAGCCCCCTCCCCCTCCCCACTCGTGTCCGTGGGGGGGTCCCCTCCCCCCCCATCCCCCCCCCCCCTCCCCCCGGGGTGTGGAACCGGTCCGGGGGGTGTTGCGTAAACCGCGAGTGGGGGCGGGGCGGCCCCACGGGGGGGGTGGGGTGGGGGAGGGGCGGGTGGGGTCACGCGTGGCCACGCCCCTCCCCCCCCCGCGTGCTCAGGTGCGGTCGCGGCTGCAGCAACAGGTACGGGGTGGGGGGAGGGGAGGGGGTTTGGGGGTTTGGGGGGGGGGTCCTGGGGGCGCCCACGGGGGGCGCGGACACGCGTGGGGGGGAGGGGAGGGCGGGGAGACCCCCGGGGAGGGGGGAGGGGGGGCGGGGGGGGGGTCAGGAATGACCCCACAGCCCCCCTCCCCCCTCGGGAATGACCCCACCCAGCGTGGGGGTCGCGTCACGGCCCAGGGGGGGTCACGAGTGGGTTGGGGGAGGGGGGATCCCCTCGTGGGGGGCTCAGGGAGGGTCAGGATCGGGTCCCTCCCCCCCCCTCCCCAAACACCCCACGCGGTTGCCAAGGACGGGCCCCGCCCCTCCCCCCCCCTCCCGGGACAGCGCCGGGCCACGCCCCTCCCCCACTCACCCCCCCCCCCTGCGCCGTCGTCCTGGACACGCGTGGGACCCTCGGGACACGAGAGGGACCCTCCTGGGACCCACCCGGGATGGGGGAGGGACCTTCCTGGGACACGCGTGGGACCCCTGGGATGGAGGAGGGGCCCCTCAAAATAAGGGGAGGGACCCCCGTGGGACACTCGTGGGACCCCCGGGGTAGGGGAAGGGACCCCCGGGATGGGGGAGGGACCCTCCTGGGATGGGGGAGGGACCCCTGGGACACGCGTGGGACCCCCGGGATGGGGGAGAGACCCTCCAAACTAAGGAGAGGGACACCCGTGGGACCCCCGAGCTAAGGGAAGGACACTCGTGGGCCCCCCCGGGACACTCGTGGGACCCCCGGAGTAGGGGAGGGGACCCCGGGGTAGGGAAAGGAACCCCCATGGGACCCCCGGGGTAGGGGAGGGACCCCCGTGGGACCCCCGGGGTAGGGAAAGGATCCCCGTGGGACCCCCCGGGACACGCGTGGGACCCCCTGGAGTAGGGGAGGGACCCCCGTGGGACCCCCGGGATAAGGGGAGGGACCCCCGTGGGACCCCCTGGGACACCCGTGGGACCCCCTGGAGTAGGGGAGGGGACCCCAGGGTAGGGGAGAGACACCCGTGGGACCCCCTGGACACCGTGGGACCCCCTGGACCCCCGTGGGACCCCCGGGATAAAGGGAGGGACCCCCGTGGGACCCCCTGGACACCCGTGGGACCCCCTGGGATAAGGGGAGGGATCCCCGTGGGACCCCCTGGACACCGTGGGACCCCCTGGACCCCCGTGGGACCCCCTGGAACCCCCGTGGGACCCCCTGGACCCCCGTGGGACCCCCTTGGACCCGCGTGGGAGCACCGTGGGGGGGTCGGGGCAGCTCGGGGGGGTCTCTCCCCCCTCCCCCTCTGTGACCCCTCCCCTTCCCCCTCCCCCCACGCAGGCGGGGGTCTCGCGTGGGGTCCCGGCATGGCCCGTGGGTATTTCCAGCACGGGGGGGTGACGTTCCCGGGGCTCCTCTACTCCCCACGAGGGCTCCAAAACGCGCGGGAATTCCCCGTGGAGGACGACGACGTCTTCAACGTCACCTACCAGAAATCCGGTGGGAGAAAAACACCCCAAAATAACCCAAAATCAGCCCAAAAACGCCCCCAAAATACCCCAAAAACAGCCCTAAAAATACCCCCAAAACAGCCCAAAAATACCCCAAAAACAGCCCTAAAAATGGGAGAAAATATCCCAAAAATGGGGGGGATCTTCAACGTCACCTACCAGAAATCCGGTGGGAGAAAACTGACCCAAAATATCCAAAAAATGCCCCAAAATACCCCAAAACCAGCCCAAAATGCCCCAAAATACCCCAAAACTGCCCCAAAATAACCCAAAACCACCCCAAAATACCCCAAAATGCTCCCCAAAATACCCTAAAATACCCCAAAATATCCCAAAAACAGCCCAAAAATACCCCAAAATATCCCAAAAATGGGGGGGAATCTTCAACGTCACCTACCAGAAATCCGGTGGGATAAAAACACCCAAAATAACCCAAAATACCCCAAAATATCCCAAAATACCCCAAAATATCCCAAAAACAGCCCAAAAATGGGGGGGAATATTCAATGTCACCTACCAGAAATCCGGTGGGACAAAACTGCCCTAAAATACCCCAAAATACCCCAAAAACAGCCCAAAAATACCCCAAAACCAGCCCAAAAATACCCTAAAAATACCCCAAAAATGGGGGGGAATCTTCAACGTCACCTACCAGAAATCCGGTGGGAGAAAAACACCCCAAAACTGCCCCAAAAACAGCCCAAAAATACCCCAAAAACAACCCAAAAATGGGGAGAGTGACCCTAAAATTATGGGAGAAATGATGGGCCCAAAAATACCCCAAAAATGGGAGAAAATACCCCAAAAATGGGCAGGGGGGGAGGGGGAGGGTAAAAAGATCCCAAACCCCCCCGAGGGAATCCAGGGGACCCCAAACCACCCCAGGGACCCCAAACAGCCCCAAGGACCCCAAAGGGACCCCAAACAGCCCCCAATGACCCCAAAGGGACCCCAAAGAGCCCCAAAGGGACCCCAAACAGCCCCCATTGACCCCATAGTGACCCCAAACCCCAAAAGGACCCCAAACAGCCCCAAAGGGACCCCAAACAGCCCCAAAGGGACCCCAATGACCCCATAACGACCCCATAACGACCCCATAACGACCCCAAACCCCCCAGGCACGGTGTGGATGCTGGAGATCCTGAGCCTGATCCTAAAGGACGGCGATCCCAAAGGGACCCCAAACAGCCCCATAGTGACCCCATAGTGACCCCAATGACCCCAAACCCCACAGTGACCCCATACCGACCCCATAACGACCCCAAACCCCCCAGGCACGGTGTGGATGCTGGAGATCCTGAGCCTGATCCTAAAGGACGGCGATCCCAAAGGGACCCCAAACAGCCCCAAAGGGACCCCAAACAGCCCCAAAGGGACCCCAAACAGCCCCATAGTGACCCCAAACAGCCCCATAGTGACCCCAAACCCCACAGTGACCCCATAACGACCCCATAACGACCCCAAACCCCCCAGGCACGGTGTGGATGCTGGAGATCCTGAGCCTGATCCTAAAGGACGGCGATCCCAAAGGGACCCCAAACAGCCCCAAAGGGACCCCAAACAGCCCCATAGTGACCCCAATGACCCCATAGTGACCCCAAATCCCACAATGACCCCATAACGACCCCATAACGACCCCATAACGACCCCAAACCCCCCAGGCACGGTGTGGATGCTGGAGATCCTGAGCCTGATCCTAAAGGACGGCGATCCCAAAGGGACCCCAAACAGCCCCAAAGGGACCCCAAACAGCCCCAAAGGGACCCCAAACAGCCCCATAGTGACCCCAAACAGCCCCATAGTGACCCCAAACCCCACAGTGACCCCATAACGACCCCATAACGACCCCAAACCCCCCAGGCACGGTGTGGATGCTGGAGATCCTGAGCCTGATCCTAAAGGACGGCGATCCCAAAGGGACCCCAAACAGCCCCAAAGGGACCCCAAACAGCCCCAAAGGGACCCCAAACAGCCCCATAGTGACCCCAAACAGCCCCATAGTGACCCCAAACCCCACAGTGACCCCATAACGACCCCATAACGACCCCAAACCCCCCAGGCACGGTGTGGATGCTGGAGATCCTGAGCCTGATCCTAAAGGACGGCGATCCCAAAGGGACCCCAAACAGCCCCAAAGGGACCCCAAACAGCCCCATAGTGACCCCAATGACCCCATAGTGACCCCAAATCCCACAATGACCCCATAACGACCCCATAACGACCCCATAACGACCCCAAACCCCCCAGGCACGGTGTGGATGCTGGAGATCCTGAGCCTGATCCTAAAGGACGGCGATCCCAAAGGGACCCCAAACAGCCCCATAGTGACCCCATAGTGACCCCAATGACCCCAAACCCCACAATGACCCCATAACGACCCCAAACCCCCCAGGCACGGTGTGGATGCTGGAGATCCTGAGCCTGATCCTAAAGGACGGCGATCCCAAAGGGACCCCAAACAGCCCCAAAGGGACCCCAAACAGCCCCATAGTGACCCCATAGTGACCCCATAGTGACCCCAATGACCCCAAATCCCACAATGACCCCATAACGACCCCATAACGACCCCAAACCCCCCAGGCACGGTGTGGATGCTGGAGATCCTGAGCCTGATCCTAAAGGACGGCGATCCCAAAGGGACCCCAAACAGCCCCATAGTGACCCCATAGTGACCCCAATGACCCCAAACCCCACAGTGACCCCATACCGACCCCATAACCCCCAGGCACGGTGTGGATGCTGGAGATCCTGAGCCTGATCCTAAAGGACGGCGATCCCAAAGGGACCCCAAACAGCCCCAAAGGGACCCCAAACAGCCCCATAGTGACCCCATAGTGACCCCAATGACCCCAAACCCCACAGTGACCCCATAACGACCCCATACCGACCCCATAACCCCCAGGCACGGTGTGGATGCTGGAGATCCTGAGCCTGATCCTAAAGGACGGCGATCCCAAAGGGACCCCAAACAGCCCCAAAGGGACCCCAAACAGCCCCAAAGGGACCCCAAACAGCCCCATAGTGACCCCAAACAGCCCCATAGTGACCCCAAACCCCACAGTGACCCCATAACGACCCCATACCGACCCCAAACCCCCCAGGCACGGTGTGGATGCTGGAGATCCTGAGCCTGATCCTAAAGGACGGCGATCCCAAAGGGACCCCAAACAGCCCCATAGTGACCCCATAGTGACCCCAATGACCCCAAACCCCACAGTGACCCCATACCGACCCCATAACCCCCAGGCACGGTGTGGATGCTGGAGATCCTGAGCCTGATCCTAAAGGACGGCGATCCCAAAAGGACCCCAAACAGCCCCAAAGGGACCCCAAACAGCCCCAAAGGGACACCAAACAGCCCCAAACTGACCCCAAACCCCACAGTGACCCCATAACGACCCCAAACCCCCCAGGCACGGTGTGGATGCTGGAGATCCTGAGCCTGATCCTAAAGGACGGCGATCCCAAAGGGACCCCAAACAGCCCCAAAGGGACCCCAAACAGCCCCACAGTGACCCCAAACAGCCCCATAGGGACCCCAAACCCCACAGTGACCCCATAACGACCCCAAACCCCCCAGGCACGGTGTGGATGCTGGAGATCCTGAGCCTGATCCTAAAGGACGGCGATCCCAAAGGGACCCCAAACAGCCCCAAAGGGACCCCAAACAGCCCCATAGTGACCCCAATGACCCCAAACCCCACAGTGACCCCATAACGACCCCATAACGACCCCAAACCCCCCAGGCACGGTGTGGATGCTGGAGATCCTGAGCCTGATCCTAAAGGACGGCGATCCCGGCTGGTGCCGCTCGGTCCCCAATTGGGATCGGGGTCCGTGGCTCGAGACCCTCTTGGGGTACCGGAAAGCCCGGGGGAACCCCCGGCCCCGAATCATCAGCTCCCACCTGCCCGTGCAGCTCTTCCCTAAAGCGTTCTTCGGGTCCAAGGCCAAGGTTTGGGGTCATTTATAGGGTCATTTATAGGGGATTTGGGATTTGGGGTCAGGAATTGGGGTTTGGGGGGATTTGGGATCATCAGCTCCCACCTGCCCGTGCAGCTCTTCCCAAAATCGTTCTTCGGGTCCAAGGCCAAGGTTTGGGGTCGTTTATGGGGTCAGGAATGGGGGATTTGGGATTTGGGGTCATTTATGGGGGATTTGGGGTTTGGGGTCAGGAATTGGGGTTTGGGGGGGATTTGGGATCATCAGCTCCCACCTGCCCGTGCAGCTCTTCCCAAAAGCCTTTTTTGGGTCCAAGGCCAAGGTTTGGGGTCATTTATGGGGTCATTTATAGGGGATTTGGGATTTGGGGTCATTTATGGGGGATTTGGGGTCATTTATGGGGGATTTGGGGTTTGGGGTCAGGAATTGGGGTTTGGGGTCAGGAATGGGGGATTTGGTGTAGATTTGGGGTCAGGAATGGGGGATTTTGGGGTCAGGACTGGAAGATTTTGGGGGGGATTTGGGGTTGGGACTGGGGGATTTTGGGGGAGTTTTTGGGGTCAGGAATGGGGGAGTTTTTGGGGTCAGGAATGGGGGATTTCAGGGTGGGGATTTGGGGTCAGGAATGGGGGATTTTGGGGGGAGATTTGGGGTTGGGACTGGATGATTTTTGGAGGGGATTTTGGGGTCAGGAATGGGGGATTTTGGGGAGGATTTGGGGTCAGGACTGGGGGATTTGGGGTCAGGAATGGGGGATTTGGGGTCAGGAATGGGGTTTTTTTGGGGGGGATTTTGGGTCAGGAATGGGGGATTTTAGGGGGGGATTTGGGGTCAGGAATTGGGGTTGGGGGGGGATTTGGGGGTCAGGAATGGGGGATTTCGGGGGGGATTTGGGATCAGGAATGGGGGATTTCGGGGAGGGGGATTTTTTTTGGGGGTATTTTGGGGTGGGGATTTTTGGGGGGGTTTTTTGGGGGGGGATTTTTTTGTGGGGGATTTTGGGGGGGGGATTTTAGGGGGGGATTTTTGGGGGGGGATTTTTTTGTGGGGGATTTTTGGGGTGGGGATTTTTGGGGTCCCCACGGGTGTCCCTGTCCCCCCTCCCCAGGTGATTTACACCGTGAGGGACCCCAAGGACGTCCTCGTGTCCCTTTTCCACTTCGCCCGGATCTTCCGACCCTACAAAGACCCCGGAACGCTCGAGGAGTTCATGGAGAAATTCCTGCAGGGGGACGGTGGGGGATTTGGGGGATTTGGGAGGATTTGGGGGATTTGGGGGATTTGGGGGGGATTTGGGGGATTTGGGGGATTTGGGGGATTTGGGGGATTTGGGGGGGATTTGGGGGGGATTTGGGGGATTTGGGGTTGGAAATGGGGATTTTGGGGTTGGAAAGGGGGATTGGGGGGGATTTGGGGTATTTGGGGGGGATTTGGGGGGGATTGGGGGGGGATTTGGGGTTGGAAAGGGAAGATTTGGGGGGATGTCCCCAATGTCCCCAATGTCCCCAATGTCCCCAATGTCCCCAATGTCCCCCCAATGTCCCCAATGTCCCCAATGTCCCCAATGTCCCCAATGTGTCCCCAATGTCCCCAATGTCCCCAATGATGTCCCCAATGTCCCCATTAATGTCCCCACTGTCCCCAGTGCCGTTCGGGTCGTGGTTCCAGCACGTCCGGGGGTGGCTCCAGCTGTCCCCAGTGTTACCTCAGTGTCCCCAATGTCCCCATTAATGTCCCCAATGTCCCCACTGTCCCCAATGTGCCCAATGTCCCCAATGTCCCCATTAATGTCCCCAGTGTCCCCAATGTCCCCCCAATGTCCCCAATGTCCCCAATGTCCCCCCAATGTCCCCAATGTCCCCAATGTCCCCCCAATGTCCCCAATGTCCCCAATGTCCCCCCAATGTCCCCCCAATGTCCCCAATGTCCCCAATGTCCCCCCAATGTCCCCCCAATGTCCCCAATGTCCCCAATGTCCCCCCAATGTCCCCCCAATGTCCCCAATGTCCCCAATGTCCCCCCAATGTCCCCCCAATGTCCCCAATGTCCCCCCAATGTCCCCCCAATGTCCCCAATGTCCCCAATGTCCCCCCAATGTCCCCAATGTCCCCAATGTCCCCAATGTCCCCAATGTCCCCCCAATGTCCCCAATGTCCCCAATGTCCCCCCAATGTCCCCAATGTCCCCCCAGTGTCCCCAGTGTCCCCAATGTCCCCAATGTCCCCAATGTCCCCAATGTCCCCAATGTCCCCAATGTCCCCCCAATGTCCCCAATGTCCCCCCAGTGTCCCCAGTGTCCCCAATGTCCCCAATGTCCCCAATGTCCCCAATGTCCCCAATGTCCCCAATGTCCCCCCAATGTCCCCAATGTCCCCCCAATGTCCCCCCAATGTCCCCAATGTCCCCAATGTCCCCAATGTCCCCAATGTCCCCAATGTCCCCCCAATGTCCCCAATGTCCCCAATGTCCCCAATGTCCCCAATGTGTCCCCAATGTCCCCAATGTCCCCAATGATGTCCCCAATGTCCCCATTAATGTCCCCAATGTCCCCAGTGCCGTTCGGGTCGTGGTTCCAGCACGTCCGGGGGTGGCTCCAGCTGTCCCCAGTGTTACCTCAGTGTCCCCAATGTCCCCATTAATGTCCCCAATGTCCCCAATGTCCCCAATGTCCCAATGTCCCCCCAATGTCCCCATTAATGTCCCCAATGTCCCCAATGTCCCCAATGTCCCCAATGTCCCCAATGTCCCCCCAATGTCCCCAATGTCCCCAATGTCCCCCCAATGTCCCCAATGTCCCCCCAATGTCCCCCCAATGTCCCCAATGTCCCCAATGTCCCCCCAATGTCCCCAATGTCCCCCCAATGTCCCCCCAATGTCCCCAATGTCCCCAATGTCCCCAATGTCCCCAATGTCCCCAATGTCCCCCCAATGTCCCCACTGTCCCCAATGTCCCCCCAATGTCCCCAATGTCCCCAATGTCCCCCCAATGTCCCCAATGTCCCCAATGTCCCCAATGTCCCCAATGTCCCCCCAATGTCCCCAATGTCCCCCCAATGTCCCCCCAATGTCCCCCCAATGTCCCCAATGTCCCCAATGTCCCCCATGATGTCACCTCAGTGTCCCCAATGTCCCCAGTGTCCCCATTAATGTCCCCACTGTCCCCAGTGCCGTTCGGGTCGTGGTTCCAGCACGTCCGGGGGTGGCTCCAGCTCCGGGGGAGGGACAATTTCTTCTGGATCAGCTACGAGGAACTGCAGCAGGTGGGGATGTCACCAATGTCACCTTAATGTCACCTTAATGTCACCTTAATGTCACCTCAGTGTCCCCAATGTCACCCCAGTGTCCCCAATGTCACCCCAGTGTCACCCCAGTGTCCCCAGTGTCCCCAATGTCCCCAGTGTCACCCCGGTGTCCCCAATGTCCCCAATGTCACCTTAATGTCACCTTAATGTCACCTTAATGTCACCCCAGTGTCCCCAGTGTCCCCAATGTCCCCAATGATGTCCCCCCAATGTCCCCAATGTCCCCCCAATGTCACCCCAATGTCCCCAATGTCCCCAATGTCCCCCCAATGTCACCCCAATGTCCCCAATGTCCCCAATGTCCCCTGAGTGTCCCCAATGTCCCCAATGTCCCCAATGTCCCCAATGTCCCCAATGTCCCCAATGTCCCCAATGTCCCCAATGTCCCCCCAATGTCCCCAATGTCCCCAATGTCCCCAATGTCCCCAATGTCCCCAATGTCCCCCCAATGTCCCCAATGTCCCCAATGTCCCCCCAATGTCCCCAATGTCCCCAATGTCCCCTGAGTGTCCCCAATGTCCCCAATGTCCCCAATGTCCCCTGAGTGTCCCCAATGTCCCCAATGTCCCCCCAATGTCACCCCGATGTCCCCAATGTCCCCAATGTCCCCAATGTCCCCAATGTCCCCAATGTCCCCTGAGTGTCCCCAATGTCCCCAATGTCCCCAATGTCCCCAATGTCCCCAATGTCCCCAATGTCCCCAATGTCCCCAATGTCCCCAGTGTCCCCCCAATGTCCCCAATGTCCCCAATGTCCCCAATGTCCCCAATGTCCCCAATGTCCCCCCAATGTCCCCAATGTCCCCAATGTCCCCCCAATGTCCCCAATGTCCCCAATGTCCCCTGAGTGTCCCCAATGTCCCCAATGTCCCCAATGTCCCCTGAGTGTCCCCAATGTCCCCAATGTCCCCAATGTCCCCTGAGTGTCCCCAATGTCCCCAATGTCCCCAATGTCCCCAATGATGTCCCCAATGTCCCCAATGTGTCCCCAATGTCCCCAATGTCCCCTGAGTGTCCCCAATGTCCCCAATGTGTCCCCAATGTCCCCCCAATGTCCCCAATGTCCCCAATGTGTCCCCAATGTCCCCAATGTCCCCAATGTCCCCAATGTCCCCAATGTCCCCAATGTCCCCAATGTCCCCAATGTCCCCAATGTCCCCAGGACCTCCGTGGCAGTGTCCAGCGTCTCTGCTCCTTCCTGGGCCACCCTTTGTCCCCCGGGGCCGTGGACGCCGTGGTGGCCAACGCGTCCTTTGTCACCATGAGCCACAACCCCATGAGCAACTTCAGCCTGTCCCCCCAGTTCATCCTGGACAGGAGGAGGGGACCCTTCCTGCGCAAGGGTGGGGACACTGGGGACATTTGGGGACATTTTGGGGACATTCTGGGGACATTTGGGGACATTTTGGGGGGTTTGGGGACATTTTGGGGGTTTGGGGACATTTGGGGACATTTTGGGGGTTTGGGGACATCGAGCAACTTCAGCCTGTCCCCCCAGTTCATCCTGGACAGGAGGAGGGGACCCTTCCTGCGCAAGGGTGGGGACATTTGGGGACATTTGGGGACATTTTGGGGACATTTGGGGACATTTTGGGGACATTTTGGGGGGGTTGGGGACATTTTGGGGGGTTTGGGGACATTTTGGGGGTTGGGGACATCGAGCAACTTCAGCCTGTCCCCCCAGTTCATCCTGGACAGGAGGAGGGGACCCTTCCTGCGCAAGGGTGGGGACACTGGGGACATTTGGGGACATTTTGGGGGGTTTGGGGACATTTTGGGGACATTTGGGGACATTTTGGGGGTTTGGGGACATCGAGCAACTTCAGCCTGTCCCCCCAGTTCATCCTGGACAGGAGGAGGGGACCCTTCCTGCGCAAGGGTGGGGACATTGGGGACATTTGGGGACATTTTGGGGTCTGTATTTGTTTGGGTTTTGGGGCTGTTTTTGGGGTATATTTGGGGTTTTTTGGGCAGTTTTGGGGTCTGTATTTGGTTGGGGTTTGGGGCTGCTTTTGGGCTGTTTTTGGGCAGTTATGGGGCTGTATTTGGTTGGGTTTTGAGGCTGTTTTTGGGTTGTTTTGGGGCGGTTTTGGGGTCTGCATTTGGCTGGTTTTTGGGGCTGTTTTTGGGGTATATTTGGGGTTTTTTGGGCTATATTTGGGCAGTTTTGGGGTCTGTATTTGGTTGGTTTTTGGGCTGTTTTTGGGGTATATTTGGGGGTTTTTTATACTGTATTTGGGCGGTTTTGGGGTCTGTGGTTGGGTTTTGGGGCTGTTTTTGGGGTATATTTGGGGGTTTTTTATGCTGTATTTGGGCGGTTTTGGGGTCTGTATTTGGTTGGGTTTTGGGGCTGTTTTTGGGGTATATTTGGGGTTTTTTGGGCGGTTTTGGGGTCTGTATTTGGTTGGGTTTGGGGTCTGTTTTTTGGCTGTTTTTGGGCAGTTTTGGGGCTGTATTTGGTTGGTTTTTGGGGTGTATTTGGGCGGGTTTTTGGGCTGGATTTGGGCAGTTTTTAGGGCTGTATTTGACTGGGTTTTAGGGTGTATTTGGGCAGTTTTGGGGTCTATTTGGACACTATTTGGGGCTGTATTTGGGCAGTTTTGGGGTCTATTTGGACACTATTTGGGGCTGTATTTGGGCAGTTTTTGGGGTATATTTGGGCAGTTTTTGGGGTATATTTGGGCAGTTTTTGGGGTATATTTGGGCAGTTTTTGGGGCTGTATTTGGCTGGGTTTTGAGGCTGTTTTTGGGATATATTTGGGCAGTTTTTGGGGTATATTTGAACAGTTTTTGGTACTGTATTTGGACAGTTTTTGGGGCTGTATTTGGGCTGTTTTTTTGGGGTATATTTGGGCAGTTTTGGGGTATATTTGGACAGGTTTTGGGCTGTATTTGGACTGGTGCTTTGGGCTATATTTGGGCAGTTTTTGGGCTGCATTTGGGTGGGTTTGGGGGGTGGATTTAAATACTTTTTTTTGAGCTTATTTGACTGGACTTTGGGCTGTATTTGGGCAGTTTTTAGGTCTGTATTTGGCTGTTTTTTTGGGCTGTTTTTGGGTCTGTATTTGGGCAGTTTTGGGGTCTGTATTTTGCTGGGTTTTGGGGTTGTTTTTGGGGTATATTTGAACAGGTTTTGGGGCTGTATTCGGGCAGGTTTTTTGTCTGTATTTTGCTGTTTTTTGAGGCTATTTTTGGGGTATATTTGGACATTTTCTGGGACTGTATTTGGGCGGGTTTTGGGGTGTATTTGGACAGTTTTTGGGGTATATTTGGGCAGATTTTAGGGTATATTTGGGCAGGTTTTGGATCTGTTTTTGGAGGCTGTTTTTCGGGCTGGACTTGGGCCGTTTCTGCGCCGTTTCTGAGCAATTTTTGTCACTTTATTTTGCATTTCTCTCCCCCCACCTCCTTTTCCCTCCCCTTTTTTCCCCCCCCAGGGATCTCGGGGGACTGGAGGAACCACCTGAGCCCCGAGCAGAGCGCCCGCTTCGACCTCGTGTACCGGGAGCAAACGGCGGGCCTGGGGGTCTCCTTCCCCTGGGACCCCCCCCAAAACCCCCCCGAGCCCCAGGGGACCCCCCCAGGCCCAGCCCGGGACCCCCCCCAGGACGGGGAGGGGGAGGGAAAGGGAGGGGACCCCCCCCAGGACCCCCCCGAGGAGGAGGAGGAGGAGGAGGAAGAGGAGGAGACCCCAGGAGCCCCCTAAAAATCATCATTCCCCCCCCAAAAAAAAAAACCAAAAAAAAAATCTCCCCAGAGACCCCTCCGGGACCCCCAAAACAACCCCCAAAATCCCCTTAAATCACCCCAAAAAATTTCCCCTAAACACCCCCCAAAATCCCCTTAAATCACCCCAAAAAATCTTCCTTAAACAACCCCCAAAATCCCCTTAAAATCACCCCAAGAAATCCCCTTAAACATCCCCCAAAATCCCCTTAAATCACCCCAAAATTTCCTTTAAACACCCCCCAAAATCCCCTTAAATCACCCCAAGAAATTCTCTTAAACCTCCCCTGAAATTCTCTTAAAACGCTCCCAAAATCCCCTTAAAACCCCTCAAAATCCCCTTAAAATCCTCTTAAAACCCCCCATAAAATCACCTTAAACCCTCCCAAAAATCTCCTTAAAACCCCTCCCAAATCCCCTTAAAATCACCCCAAAATCCCCTTAAAATCACCCCAAAAATCCCCTCAAAATCACCCCAAAAATCCCCTTAAAACCCCTCAAAATCCCCTTAAACCCCCCAAAAAAAATCCCCTTTAACCCCCCCAAAATCCCCTTTAAACACCCCCAAAATCTCCTTAAAACCTCCCTTAAAATCCCCCCAAAATCCCTTTAAACTCCCCCAAAATCCCCTTAAAACCCCCCCAAAATCCCCTCAAAATCCCCCCAAAATCCCCCCAAAATCCTCCCAAAATCCCCTTAAAATCTCCCCAAAATCTCCTTAAAACCCCCCCAAAATCCCCCTTAAAACTCCCTCCCCCCTCCCCATTTCCCCCATTTTTCCCCCCCAAAAAATCCCTTTATTTCCCCACTTTTTCCCCAAAAAAACTTCATTCCCCCCTTTTTTTCCTCTCTAAAAACCCCTTTATTCCCTTTTCTTTTTCCCCAAAAAACTCCTCTTTATTTCCCCTTTTTATTCTCCTTTTTTTTTCCTCCAAAAATCTTTATTTTTCCCCCATTTTTTGTGTCTTTTTTTCCTCCAAAAATCTTTAATTTTTTCCTCCAAAAATCTTTTTTTTTCTCTCCAAAAATCTTTATTTTCCCACCATTTTTCCAAGGTTTTTTTCCTCCAGAAATCTTCATTTTTTTCCCTCCAAAACTCTTTATTTTTCCCCCCTAAAAATCTTTATTTTGCCACCATTTTTTAGGGTTTTTTTCCTCAAAAAAATCTTTTTTTTTCCCTCCAAAAGTCTTTATTTTCTCCTCCAAAAATCTTTAATTTTTTCCTCCAAAAATCTTTATTTTACCACCATTTTTTAAATTTTATTTTTCCTGCAAAAATCTTTATTTTACCTCTAAAATCTTCATTTTTTTCCTCCAAAAATCAATTTTTTTCCCCTCCAAAAATCTTTATTTTTCCACCATTTTTTTCCTCCAAAAATCTTTATTTTGTTGCCTTTTTTAATCTTTTTTTTTCCTCTAAAAATCTTCATTTTCTCCCTCCAAAAATCTTTATTTCCCACCTTTTTTTCCCTCCAAAAATCTTTATTTACCACCATTTTTTAAGTCTTTTTTCCTCCAGAAATTTTCATTTTTTCCCTCCAAAACTCTTCATTTCCCCACCCTTTTTCCCTCCAAAAACTTTCAATTTTTTCCCCTCCAAAAACCTTCATTTTTTTCCCCTCCAAAACTCTTTTATTTTCTCCCTCCCAAAACCCCTCTCCATTTCACCTTTTTTTTTAATTTCCTTTATTTTACTTCCTTTATTTCATTTTATTTTAATTAATTTCATTTTATTTCATTTAATTTTATTTTCCTTTATTTTATTTTTTTTTCATTTTATTTCATTTTATTTTTTTAATTTCCTTTATTTCATTTTATTTTTTTTATTTTATTTTTTATTTCATTTTTTTTAATTTCCTTTATTTCATTTTATTTTTTTATTTTATTTCATTTCACTTCATTTTATTTTTTTATTTTATTTCATTTCACTTCATTTTATTTTATTTTTATTTTATTTCATTTCACTTCATTTTATTCTTTTATTTTCTTTATTTCATTTTATTTCATTTCATTTCATTTTCCTTTATTTTATTTTATTTTATTTTATTTTATTTTATTTTTATTTTTTATTATTTTTTTTCCATTTTCTTTCATTTTGTTTCATTTTATTTCATTTTCATTTTATTTCATTTCATTTCACTTCATTTTATTGTTTTTTAATTTCCTTTATTTCCTTTTATTTCATTTCATTTAATTTCATTTCATTTTTTTTAATTTTATTATCTTTATTTCCTTTATTTCCTTTTATTTCATTCCACTTCATTTATTTTATTTTATTCTCTTTATTTCCTTTATTTTATTTTATTTAATTTCTTTTCATTTTATTTCATTTTATTTTTTTCATTTTATTTTTTTATTTCATTTTATTTTATTTTTATTTCATTTCATTTCACTTCATTTAATTTTTTTTTTAATTTCCTTTCATTTCATTCCATTTCATTTATTTTATTTCATTCTCTTTATTTCCTTTATTTCATTTATTTTCTTTATTCTCTTTATTTCCTTTATTTCATTTTATTTTATTTCTTTTCATTTTATTTCATTTTATTTCCTTTTATTTCATTTCACTTTATTTTTTTAATTTTATTCTCTTTATTTCCTTTATTTCATTTCATTTCACTTCATTTTATTTTTTTTAATTTCCTTTATTTCCTTTATTTCATTTCATTCCACTTCATTTATTTTCTTTATTCTCTTTATTTCCTTTATTTCATTTTATTTTATTTTATTTCCTTCCCCCCCCTCTCCCCTCCCCCCTCAATCAGAACCCGAGGGACATTTTATTTTTTATTTCCGGGGGGGGGAATTAAAACCCCCCCCCCCAATAAATAACACCCAAACCCCCGCGGGTGGGGTTTTCTCGCAGGGTCAATAATAATTAATGCTGAATTAATGAATGATTAATGAATAAATTAGAGCAGGGGGGGGGTCCCCAGGCGGTTCCGCAGCAGGAGCAGCCCCCGCACCCCCCAGTCCAGGTACAGGTGGAGGCTCCGGCTCAGCGCGTGGGCCCCACGCACGACCCCCCACGCGGGAACGGGGCCGGGGGGCGCGGACGGGGAGGGGGGGGGGGCGGGGGGCGGGGGGCAGGGACAGCCGCGACATCTGGGAAAAAAAATAAATTAAATAAATTGCAGTAAATGGCATTAAATTGCGTGAAATTGCATGTAAATTGCATTAAATTTCAATTAAACTGCATTAAATTATAATTAAATTAAATTAAATACACCCGGGGGGGCGCGGACGGGGAGGGGGGGGGGGGGCGGGGGGCGGGGGGCAGGGACAGCCGCGACATCTGGAAAAAAAAATATAAATAAAAATTGCAGTAAATTGCGTGAAACTGCAATTAATTTACATGGAATTACAATTAATTTACATGGAATTACAATTAAATAGCATGGAATTAAATACACGCGTGGGGGAGGAGGGTCGTGGGGAGGAGTGGGGGGGGCAGGGACAGACGAGACATCTGGAAAAAAAAATAAATTAAAATAAATTGCAGTAAATGGCATTAAATTGCGTGAAATTACAATTAAATTACAAATAAATTACAATTAAATTAAATTAAATACACGCGTGGGGGGGGGGCGGGGGGCGGGGGGCAGGGACAGCCGCGACATCTGGAAAAAAAAATATAAATTAAATAAATTGCAGTAAATTGCATGTAAATTGCGTGAAATTGCAATTAAATTGCATGGAATTACAATTAAATTACAATTGAATTAAATTAAATTAAATACACGCCTGGGGAGGGGGGGGGGCGGGGGGCGGGGGGCAGGGACAGCCGAGACATCTGGGGAAAAAGAAAAATTAAAAAAAAAAATAAAATAAATTACAGTAAATTGCATGAAATTGCGTGAAATTGCAAGTAAATTGCATTAAATTGCAATTAATTTACATGGAATTAAATACACGCGTGGGGGAGAGGGGCGTGGGGGGGCAGCGACATCTGGCGGTGGAAAAAAAAATAAATAAAATAAAAAATTACATGAAATTGCAATGAAATTGCAAGTAAATTGCATTAAATCTCAATTCAATTGCATGGAATTACAATTAAATTAAATTAAATTAAATTAACGGGGGGGGTCGGGGGGGGGACAGCGACAGCCGGAACATTTAGGGGGGGGTAAAAAAAAATATTCCCATCAATCCCGACCCCCCGTGACCCCCCTGACCCCCCCAATCCCCCCCAATTCCCATCAGTTCTGACCCCAAATTCCCATCAATCCCCCCCAAATTCCCATCAATCCCGACCCCCCCGGAGCCCCCAAATTCCCATCAATCCCGACCCCCCCGTGACCCCTGTGACCCCCCCAATCCCCCCCAATTCCCATCAGTTCTGACCCCAAATTCCCATCAATCCCCCCCAAATTCCCATCAATCCCCCCCAAATTCCCATCAATCCCCCCCAAATTCCCATCAATCCCCCCAAATTCCCATCAATCCCCCCCAAATTCCCATCAATCCCCCCCAAATTCCCATCAATCCCGACCCCCCGGAGCCCCCAAATTCCCATCAATCCCGACCCCCCCGTGACCCCCGTGACCCCCCCAATCCCCCCCAATTCCCATCAGTTCTGACCCCAAATTCCCATCAATCCCCCCAAATTCCCATCAATCCCCCCCAAATTCCCATCAATCCCGACCCCCCCGTGACCCCCGTGACCCCCCCAATCCCCCCCAATTCCCATCAGTTCTGACCCCAAATTCCCATCAATCCCCCCCAAATTCCCATCAATCCGACCCCCCGTGACCCCCCTGACCCCCCCAATCCCCCCCAATTCCCATCAGTTCTGACCCCAAATTCCCATCAATCCCCCCCAAATTCCCATCAATCCCGACCCCCCCGGAGCCCCCAAATTCCCA
>JAWZSU010000143.1:0-20552 GCA_038380795.1 Pyrocephalus nanus
CCTTAAAATTGAATTTAAACACCCCAAAATTAAATTTAACCACCCCAAAATTAAATTAATCCCCTAAGTTAAATTGAACCCCCCCTCAAAATTAAATTTAACCCCCCCAAATACAATTTAACCCCCCTAAAAAGAAATTTACCCCCCCCCAAATTAAATTTACCCCCCCAAATTAGGTTTAACCCCCCTAAAATTAAAGTTAACCCCCTCAAATTAAATTTAACCCCCCAAAATAAATTTAACCCCCCCTCAAAATTAAATTTACCCCCCCAAATAAAATTTAACCCCCCCCAAAATGAAACTTACCCCCCCTAAATTAAATTTAACCCCCTAAAATTAAATTTAACCCCCCCCAAATTAAATTTACCCCCCCCAATTAAATCCCCCCCCCCCCCCCCAAAATTAAACTTAACCTCCCCATACTCACCATGGGGGGGGCTCCAGGCTGGGCCGGGGGCTGCCCGGGGTTGGGGGGCAGGAGCCCCCCTGGGGGGGGGAGGGGAGCCCCCCCCTGGCCCTGGGGGGGCATTTTTGGGGGGAGGGGGGCGATGGGGCCGGGGGGGAGGGGCTGGGGGGGGGTCTGGCTGAAGGGGGGCTGGAGGGGGGGGAGGGAGGGGACTGGGGGGGGAGAAAAACAAAAAAGGGGGGGGGGTTAAGGGGGTGCTGAGACCCCCCCGAAACCCCCTCTGAGATCAACCCCCCCACCCCCAAAACCCCCCCAAAATCTTTTTAAAATCCCCCAAAATACCTTTGAAATCCCCCCAAAATCACTTTAAACCCCCCCAAAATCAGTTAAAAATCCCTCCCAAATTACTTTAAAATCCCCCCAAAATCACTTTAAAATTCTCCCAAAGTCCTTTTAAAGCCCCCCAAAATCCCTTTAAACCCCCCAAAATCCCTTTAAAATCCCCCCAAAATCCCTTTAAAATCCCCCCAAATCCCTTTAAAATCCCCCCAAAATCCCTTTAAAAACCCCCCAAAATCCCTTTAAAATCCCCCCAAAATCCTTTAAAATCCCCCCAAAATCCCTTTAAACCCCCCAAAATCCCTTAAACCCCCCAAAATCCTTTAAACCCCCCAAAATCCCTTTAACCCCCCCAAAATCCCTTTAACCCCCCCAAAATCACTTTAACCCCCCAAAATACCTTTAAAATCCCCCCAAAATCCCTTTAAACCCCCCAAAATCCCTTTAAACCCCCCAAAATCCCTTTAAACCCCCCAAAATCACTTTAACCCCCCAAAAAAGCCCCTCTGAGCTCCCCAAAATCCCTTTAAAATCGCCCCCAAAATCTTTTTGAAATCCCCCAAAATCATTTTAAAAACCCAAAATGCCTTTAAAATCCCCCAAAACCATTTTAAACCCCCCAAAATACCTTTAACCCCCCCCAAAATCATTTTAAAACCCCAAAATGCTTTTAACCCCCCCCCCAAATCATTTTAAAACCCCAAAATGCTTTTAAACCCCCCCCCCAATAATTTTAAAACCCCAAAATGCCTTTAAAATCCCCCCAAAATGCCTTTAAAATCCCCTAAAAATCACTTAACCCGCCCCAAACCCCTTTAACCCCCCCCCAAAATCTTTTTAACCTCCCAAAATACCTTAGAAATCCCCAAATCACTTTAAACCCCCCCAAAATCGCTTTAATGTCCCCCAAAGTCCTTTTAAACCCCCCAAAATCCCTTTAAAATCCCCCCAAAATCCCTTTAAACCCCCCAAAAAGCCCCTCTGATCTCCCCAAAATGCCTTTAACCCCCCCCAAAATCACTTTAAAACTCCCAGAATCATTTTAAAACCCCAAAATGCCTTTAAACCCCCCCCCCCCAAAATCTTTTAACCTCCCCAAATCACTTTAAAATCCCCAAAAATCCCTTCAACACCCCCCAAAACTCCTCTGACCTCCCCAAAATCCTTTTAGCCCCCTAAAAACCCAAACTCCCCCCATTTTGGGGTGGGGGGGGGGTCTTAGAGCCCCTTCCCCCAATCCCAGACCCTCCCAGAGCCCCAAACCCTCCCAAATTTTGGGGTGGGGCTTCTCAGACCTTCCCAACACCCCAAACCCCCCCAAATTTTGGGGTGGGGGTTCTCAGACCCTCCCAACACCCCAAACCCCCCCAAATTTTGGGGTGGGGCTTCTCAGACCCTCCCAGGGTCCCCAAACCCCCCCAAATTTTGGGGTGGGGTTTCTCAGACCCTCCCAGGGTCCCCAAACCCCCCCAAATTTTGGGGTGGGGTTTCTCAGACCCCTCCCAGAGCCCCAAACCCCCCCAAATTTTGGGGTGGGGGTTCTCAGACCTTCCCAACACCCCAAACCCCCCCAAATTTTGGGGTGGGGTTTCTCAGACCCTCCCAACACCCCAAACCCCCCCAAATTTCGGGGTGGGGCTTCTCAGACCCTCCCAACACCCCAAACCCCCCCAAATTTCGGGGTGGGGCTTCTCAGACCCTCCCAACACCCCAAACCCCCCCAAATTTTGGGGTGGGGCTTCTCAGACCCTCCCAACACCCCAAACCCCCCCAAATTTCGGGGTGGGGCTTCTCAGACCCTCCCAACACCCCAAACCCCCCCAAATTTTGGGGTGGGGTTTCTCAGACCCTTCCAACACCCCAAACCCTCCCAAATTTTGGGGTGGGGCTTCACAGACCTTCCCAACACCCCAAACCCCCCCAAATTTTGGGGTGGGGTTTCTCAGACCTTCCCAACACCCCAAACCCCCCCAAATTTTGGGGTGGGGCTTCTCAGACCCTCCCAACACCCCAAACCCCCCCAAATTTTGGGGTGGGGTTTCTCAGACCCTCCCAGAGCCCCAAACCCCCCCAAATTTTGGGGTGGGGGTTCTCAGACCCTCCCAGGGTCCCCAAACCCTCCCAAATTTCGGGGTGGGGTTTCTCAGACCCTCCCAACACCCCAAACCCCCCCAAATTTTGGGGTGGGGGTTCTCAGACCCTCCCAGGGTCCCCAACCCCCCCAAATTTTGGGGTGGGGTTTCTCAGACCCTCCCAGGGTCCCCAACCCCCCCAAAAATTTTGGGGTGGGGCTTCTCAGACCCTCCCAACACCCCAAACCCCCCCAGATTTCAGGGTGACCTCCCCCAAAATTTTGGGGTGGGGCTTCTCAGACCCTCCCAAAACCCCAAACCCCCCCAGATTTCAGGGTGACCCCCCCAAATTTCGGGGTCACTCACATCTCCCCAGGCTCTTCTGGCTCTTGGCAGCCTCCACCGCCGACTGCGCCGCCGCCTGCGCCGCGTTCAGCGCGCCGGGGGGGGGCACCTGAAATTGGGGAGGGGTCAGGGGGGTCTTTGGGACCCCCCACCCCAAAAAAACAAAAAAAAAAAAAAAAGAAAAAAAAGGGGATTTACCTGGTAGGGTTGCGGTCCGGGCGGGGGGGGCTGCGGGGGGGCCGGGGGCAGTTGGGGGGCGCTGGGGGGCAGCTGGGGGGGGGGGGCCACGGTGGGTTTGGGGGGCAGAGAGGCCGAGCCCGTGGTGCTGCCTGGGGTTTTTGGGGAGAGGGGAAAAAAAAGCACAAAGAAAAAAAGGGATGATGGGGGACACAACCCCCAAGACCCCCCTCTTGAATCCCAAGACCCCCCCTTGAACCCCAAGACGTCCCCAAAACCCCGTCCCAGAATCCCAAGGACCCCCCCCCTTGAACCCCAAGACCCCCCTTGAACATCAAGACCCCTCTTGAACCCCAAGACCCCCCCCTTGAACCCCAAGACCCCCTCTTGAATCCCAAGACGTCCCCAAAACCCCATCCCAGAATCCCAAGGACCCCCCCCTTGAACCCCAAGACCCCCCTTGAACCCCAAGACCTCCTTAAACTCTATGACCCCACAACCCTCCCAAAATCCCAAGACCCCCCCTTGAACCCCAAGACCCCCTCTTGAACCCCAAGACCCCCTCTTGAACCCCATGGTCCCCCTTTAAACTGTATGACCCCACAACCCTCCCAAAATCCCAAGACCCCCCCCTTGAACCCCAAGACCCCCCCCTTGAACCCCAAGACCCCCCTCTTGAATCCCAAGGCGTCCCCAAAACCCCGTCCCAAAATCCCAAGACCCTCCCCCCTTGAACCCCAAGACCCCCCTTGAACCCCAAGACCCCCTCTTGAATCCCAAGACGTCCCCAAAACCCCGTCCCAAAATCCCAAGACCCCCTCTTGAACCCCAAGACCCCCCCTTGAACCCCAAGACCCTCCTTGAACCCGAAGACCCCCCTTGAACCCCAAGACCCTCCTTGAACCCCAAAACCCCCCCCTTGAACCCCAAAACCCCCCTTGAACCCCAAGACCCCCTCTTGAACCCCACATTCCCCCTTAAACTCTATGACCCCACAACCCTCCCAAAATCCCAAGATCCCCCCCTTGAACCCCAAGACCCCCCCCAAAATCCCAAGACTCCCCCCCAGAATCCCAAAACACCCCCCAAACCCTATGACCTCACCCCGCACCCCAAGCCCCCCTGAACCCCAAATCCCCCCTAGAACCCCAAGACCCCCCTCACATTTCCCACCTTTTCCCCTCCCATTTCTCGCCCTTTTCCCCTCACATTTCTCGCCCTTTTCCCCTCCCATTTCCCTCCATTTTCCCCTCACTTTTCTCGCCCTTTTTCCCCTCATAGTTCTCTCCATTTTCCCCACACATTTCCCACCATTTTGTCTCCTCATTTCCCGCCATTTTGTCCCCTCACCTTTCCCGCCATTTTCCCCTCATATTTCCCACCGTTTTCTCTCACATTCCCCTCTATGTTCCCCTCACATTTCCCACCCTTTTCCCCTCACATTTCCTACCCTTTTCCCTCCACATTTCCCCTCATTTTCCCCTCACATTTCCCCTCATTTTCCCCTCACATTTCCCACCCTTTTCCCCTCACCTTTCCCACCCTTTTCCCCTCACCTTTCCCACCCTTTTCCCTCCACATTTCCCCTCATTTTCCCCTCACATTTCCCACCCTTTTCCCCTCACCTTTCCCACCCTTTTCCCCTCACCTTTCCCACCCTTTTCCCCTCACCTTTCCCACCCTTTTCCCCTCACCTTTCCCACCCTTTTCCCCTCACCTTTCCCACCCTTTTCCCCTCACCTTTCCCACCCTTTTCCCCCCACATTTCCCACCCTTTTCCCTCCACATTTCCCCTCATTTTCCCCTCACATTTCCCACCCTTTTCCCCTCACCTTTCCCACCCTTTTCCCCTCACCTTTCCCACCCTTTTCCCCTCACATTTCCCACCCTTTTCCCCTCACATTTCCCACCCTTTTCCTGGACCCCCCCTCCACCCGAGCCCCCCGTACCTGGCAGTGCCACCCCCCTGACCAGCACCATGTGCCGGGGGTCCTGCCCGCACTCTTTGCCCTGGGGGGGCTCCAGGGTCCCGGGGGGAGCCCCCTTCTCGAACAGCGCCCGCAGCGCCGGCAGCTTGCGAGGGGCGACCACCGAGAAATGGATCCCACGCTACGAGGGACCCCAAAATTGGAGGTGAGAGACCCCCCCCTAAACCTGAGACCCCCCCTCAAATAGAGCAGTCACAGCTTGCGAGGGGCGACCATCGAGAAATGGATCCCACACTATGAGGGACCCCAAAATTGGAGGTGAGAGACCCCCCCCTAAACCTGAGACCCCCCCCAAACCTGACACCCCCCCCAAACCTGAGACCCCCCTAAACCTGAGACCTCCCCCAAATAGAGCAGTCACAGCTTGCAAGGGGCGACCATCGAGAAATGGATCCCACGCTGGAGGGGACCCCAAAATTGGAGGTGAGAGACCCCCCCCCTAAACCTGAGACCCCCCCCAAATCTGAGACCCCCCCCTAAACCTGAGACCCCCCCCAAATAGAGCAGTCACAGCTTGGGGGGGGCGACCACCGAGAAATGGATCCCACACTGGAGGGGACCCCAAAATCAGGGGGGGACCCCAAAATAAGAGGAGACCCCTGAAGGACACCCCTAGACCCCCAAATCTTCCCCAAATCCTCACC
The DNA here is from genome assembly GCA_038380795.1 of Pyrocephalus nanus. Taxonomy (NCBI): domain Eukaryota; kingdom Metazoa; phylum Chordata; class Aves; order Passeriformes; family Tyrannidae; genus Pyrocephalus; species Pyrocephalus nanus. The sequence goes on from JAWZSU010000143.1 coordinate 5,972, forward strand.
CTCACCTCTGCACGAGGCTCTCGGTGCTGTACCCAGAGTAGGTGGGGTGGGACCCCAATTGCCCCCCCATCTCCCCCATCCCCCAGGGGTTGTCCCAGCCCCCCAAATCCCCCCCAAATCCCCCCCAAATCCCCCCCAAATCCCCCCCTCACCTCAGCAATCCTCTGCACGAGGCTCTCGGTGCTGTACCCCGAGTAGGTGGGGTGGGACCTCCATTGCCCCCCCATGTCCCCCATCCCCTTGGGGGTGGTCCCAGCCCCCCAAATCCCCCCCAAATCCCCCCCTCACCTCAGCAATCCTCTGCACGAGGCTCTCGGTGCTGTACCCCGAGTAGGTGGGGTGGGACCCCCATTGCCCCCCCATCTCCCCCAGCCCCCATAACCCCCAGGGGAGGTCCCAGCCTCCCAAATCCCCCCCAAATCCCCCCCAAATATCCCCCCTCACCTCAGCAATCCTCTGCACGAGGCTCTCGGTGCTGTACCCAGAGTAGGTGGGGTGGGACCCCCACTGCCCCCCCATCTCCCCCAGCCCCCATAACCCCCAGGGGAGGTCCCAGCCCCCCAAATCCCCCCCAAATCCCCCCCAAATATCCCCCCTCACCTCAGCAATCCTCTGCACGAGGCTCTCGGTGCTGTACCCAGAGTAGGTGGTGCTCTCCACGGCAGGCAGCAGGTACGGGGGGGAGTTGCAGATCAGCACGCACACCTTGTGGGTCTGACCGCTGGTTTAGGGGGGTAAAATGACAGGGGAGGGGCAGAGACCACCCAAAACAACCCCAATAAACTCCTCAGGACCACCCAAAACCACTCACAGGAAGCCCTGAAACCACTTGGGGATGCCCTGAAACCCCCCCTGTGATCACACCTTCCCCCCAAAACCCCTCAGGACCACCTCAAACCCCCCTGAGGACCCCCAAACTGTCCCCAAGACCCCCCAAAAACCCCTCGGGACCACCCCAAACCCTCCTGAGGACCCCCAGACTGTCCCCAAGACCCCCCAAAAACCCCTCGGGACCACCCCAAACCCTCCTGAGGACCCCCAGACTGTCCCCAAGACCCCACAAAAACCCCTCAGGACCACCCCAAACCCCTCTGAGGACCCCCAAACTGTCCCCAAGACCCCCCAAAAACCCCTCAGGACCCCCCAAGCCCCTCTTAGACCTCCTCAGACCCCTCAGGACGCCCCCAAAGCACCCTGAGACCCCCCCAAGCCCCCCTGAGGACTCCCAAACTGTCCCCAAGACCCCCCCAAAAACCCCTCAGGACCACCCTAAACCCCCCTGAGGACCCCAAAACTGACCCCAAGACCCCCCAAAAACCCCTCAGGACCAGCCCAAACCCCCCTGAGGATCCCCAAACTGTCCCCAAGACCCCCCAAAAACCCCTCTTAGACCTCCCCAAACCCCTCTTAGACCTCCCCAAACCCCTCTTAGACCTCCCCAAACCCCTCTTAGACCTCCCCAAACCCCTCTTAGACCTCCCCAAACCCCTCTCAGACCCCCCCAAACCCCTCTTAGACCCCCCCAAACCCCTCTTAGACCCCCCCAAACCCCTCTTAGACCTCCCCAAACCCCTCTTAGACCCCCCCAAACCCCTCTTAGACCTCCCCAAACCCCTCTTAGACCCCCCCAAACCCCTCTTAGACCTCCCCAAACCCCTCTTAGACCTCCCCAAACCCCTCTTAGACCTCCCCAGCCCCCTCAGGACCCCCCCAAACCCCTCTTAGACCTCCCCAAACCCCTCTTAGACCTCCCCAAACCCCTCAGGACCAGCCCAAACCCCTCAGGACCCCCCCAAACCCCTCTTAGACCCCCCCAAACCCCTCTTAGACCTCCCCAAACCTCTCTTAGACCTCCCCAAACCCCTCTTAGACCTCCCCAAACCCCTCTTAGACCTCCCCAAACCCCTCTTAGACCTCCCCAAACCCCTCTTAGACCCCCCCAAACCCCTCTTAGACCTCCCCAAACCCCTCTTAGACCTCCCCAAACCCCTCTTAGACCCCCCCAAACCCCTCTTAGACCTCCCCAAACCTCTCTTAGACCTCCCCAAACCCCTCTTAGACCTCCCCAAACCCCTCTTAGACCTCCCCAAACCCCTCTTAGACCTCCCCAAACCTCTCTTAGACCTCCCCAAACCCCCCCAAACCCCTCTTAGACCTCCCCAAACCCCTCTTGGACCTCCCCAAACCCCTCAGGAAGCCCCCAGCCCCCTCAGGACCCCCCAAATTTCCCCCCCAAAAGCACTCACATCTGCTCCCTCATCTTCTTGAAGTCGTCGAAGAGCTGCAGGGCCGTGCTGAGCCCCTCGGCGATCAGGCTGCAGCTCTCGCCGCCCCCCCCCACGAACCTGAGGGATTTTGGGGAGGGGGAGACCCTCAGAACCCCCCTCAGACCCCTCCTCAAACCCTCAGAACCCCCCTTGAACCATCAGACCCCTTCTCAGACCCTCAGGACCCCCCTCAGACCCTCAGAACCCCCCTCAGACCCTCAGGAACCCCCTCGGACCTTCAGGACCCCCCTCAGACCCCTCCTCAAACCCTCAGAACCCCCCTTGAACCATCAGACCCCTTCTCAGACCCTCAGGACCCCCCTCAGACCCTCAGAACCCCCCTCAGACCCCCTCTCAGACCCTCAGGAACCCCTCGGACCTTCAGGACTCCCCTCAGACCCCTCCTCAAACCCTCAGAACCCCCCTCAGACCCTCAAAACACCCCTCAGACCCTCAGGCCCCGCCTCGGACCCTCAGAACCCCCCCAGACCCTCAGGCCCTGCCTCAAACCCTCAGAACCCCCCTCAGACCCTCAGAACCCCCCCAGACCCTCAGGCCCTGCCTCGAACCCTCAGAACCCCCCTCAGACCCTCAGAACCCCCCTCAGACCCTCAGGCCCTGCCTCGAACCCTCAGAACCCCCCTCAGAACCCCCCTCAGACCTTCAGGTCCCCCCTTGGACCCTCAGACCCCCCCTCAGACCCCTCAGACCCTCAGAACACCCCTCAGACCCCCTCTCAGACCTTCAGGAACCCCCTTGGACCCCTCAGGACCCCCCTCAGACCCTCAGACCTTCAGGACCAACCTCAGACCCTCAGAACCCCCCTCAGAACCCCCCTCAGACCTTCAGGACCCCCCCAGACCCGCAAGAGCCCCCTTGGACCTTCAGAACCCCCCCCCCCAGACCCTCAGGCCCCCCTCGGACCTTCAGACCCCCCCTCGGACCTTCAGACCCCCCCTCGGACCTTCAGACCCCCCCTCAGCTCCTCAGACTCCCCCTCGGACCCTCAGGACCCCCCTCAGACCCTCAGGACCCCCCTCAGACCCTCAGGACCCCCCTTGGATCATCAGACCCCTCCTCAGCTCCTTAGAATCCCCCTCGGACCTTCAGAACCCCCTCGGACCCTCAGGACCCCCCTCGGACCCTCAGACCCCTCCTCAGACCCCCAGACCCCTCCTCAGACCCCCAGCACCCTTCTCAGACTCTCAGACCCCCCTCAGACCCCCAGACCCCTCCTCAGACCCCCAGCACCCCTCTCAGACTCTCAGACCCCCCTCAGACCCCCAGACCCCCCTCAGACCCCCAGCACCCCTCTCAGACTCTCAGAACCCTCCTCAGCCCCTCCCTCGGACCTTCAGACCCCTCCCTCAGACCCTCAAACCCCTCATCAGACCCTCAAACCCCTCCTCAGCCCCTCAGGACCCCCTCAATCCCTCAGCATCCCCCTCAATCCCTCAGCCCCCTCCTGAGACCCCCCCTCAGACTCCCCCCACCCCATCAGACCCTCAGACACCCCCTCAGCCCCTCAGACCCCCCCTCAGACCCCTCCTCAGCCCCTCAGACCCCCTCTCAGACCCCTTCTCAGCCCCTCAGCCTCCCCCAAAACCCTCAGACCCCTTCTCAGCCCCTCAGACCCCTCCTCAGACCCCTTCTCAGCCCCTCAGCCCCCTTCTCAGCCCCTCAGACCCCTCCTCAGACCCCTTCTCAGCCCCTCAGCCCCCTCCTCAGCCCCTCAGACCCCCCTCAGCCCCCTCCTCAGCCCCTCAGACCCCCCTCAATCCCTCCTCAGCCCCTCAGACCCCCCTCAATCCCTCCTCAGCCCCTCAGACCCCTCCTCAGACCCCTTCTCAGCCCCTCAGCCCCCTCCTCAGCCCCTCAGACCCCCCTCAATCCCTCCTCAGCCCCTCAGACCCCCCTCAATCCCTCCTCAGCCCCTCAGACCCCCCTCAATCCCTCCTCAGCCCCTCAGACCCCTCCTCAGACCCCTCCTCAGCCCCTCAGACCCCCCTCAATCCCTCCTCAGCCCCTCAGACCCCTCCTCAGACCCCTCCTCAGCCCCTCAGACCCCCCTCAATCCCTCCTCAGCCCCTCAGACCCCTCCTCAGACCCCTCCTCAGCCCCTCAGACCCCTCCTCAGACCCCTCCTCAGCCCCTCAGACCCCCCTCAATCCCTCCTCAGCCCCTCAGACCCCTTCTCAGCCCCTCAGACCCCTCCTCAGACCCTTTTTCAGCCCCTCAGCCCCCTCCTCAGCCCCTCAGACCCCCCTCAGCCCCCTCCTCAGCCCCTCAGCCCCCTCCTCAGACCCCTTCTCAGCCCCTCAGACCCCTCCTCAGACCCCTTTTCAGCCCCTCAGCCCCCTCCTCAGCCCCTCAGACCCCCCTCAGCCCCCTCCTCAGCCCCTCAGACCCCTTCTCAGCCCCCCCCAAAACCCTCAGACTCCCCCTCACCCCCCCCTCCTCAGACCCCTCACAGCCCCAGCCCCCCCAAATTTCCACCCCCACCCCCCAATTTTCCCCCCCTGTACCCCTAAATTTCCACCGAGGGACCCCCCCCCTCCCCAAAACCCCCCCTTTCCCCCTCACTGGATGCTGTCGAGCCAGGTGAGGAACTCGTAGGCGCTGCTGGTGGGCGCGTGGCACTGCACGTACGACTCGGGGGCACAGTCCACGGTGTTGAACACCACCAGGCTGTACTGGGTGCCCCCAAACTGGGAGAAATGGGAGAGGAGGGACCCCCCAAACCCCTCAGAGATCACACAAACCCCATAGAGATCCCACAAACCCCTCAGGATCCCCCAAACCCCTCAGAGATCCCACAAACCCATCAGAGACACCACAAACCCCTCAGGATCCACGGTGTTGAACACCACCAGGCTGTACTGGGTGCCCCCAAACTGGGAGAAATGGGAGAGGAGGGACCCCCCAAACCCCTCAGAGATCACACAAACCCCATAGAGATCACAGAAACCCCTCAGGATCCCCCAAACCCCTCAGAGATCCCACAAACCCATCAGAGACACCACAAACCCCTCAGGATCCACGGTGTTGAACACCACCAGGCTGTACTGGGTGCCCCTAAACTGGGACAGGAAACAGGGGAGGGACCCCCCAAACCCCTCAGAGATCACACAAACCCCATAGAGATCACACAAACCCCTCAGGAATTCCCAGACCCCACAAAGCTCCCCCCAAACCCCTCAGGATCCACGGTGTTGAACACCACCAGGCTGTACTGGGTGCCCCCAAACTGGGAGAAATGGGAGAGGAGGGACCCCCCAAACCCCTCAGAGATCACACAAACCCCATAGAGATCCCACAAACCCCTCAGGAACTCCCAGACCCCACAAAGCTCCCCCCAAACCCCTCAGGATCCACGGTGTTGAACACCACCAGGCTGTACTGGGTGCCCCCAAACTGGGAGAAATGGGAGAGGAGGGACCCCCCAAACCCCTCAGAGATCACACAAACCCCTCAGAGATCCCACAAACCCCTCAGGAATTCCCAGACCCCACAGAGCTCCCCCAAACCCCTCAGAGATCACACAAACCCCATAGAGATCCCACAAACCCCATAGAGATCCCACAAACCCCTCAGGATCCCCCAAACCCCTCAGAGCTCCCCCCAAACCCCTCAGGATCCACGGTGTTAACACCACCAGGCTGTACTGGGTGCCCCTAAACTGGGACAGGAAACAGGGGAGGGACCCCCCAAACCCCTCAGAGATCACACAAACCCCATAGAGATCCCACAAACCCCTCAGAGATCACACAAACCCCATAGAGATCACACAAACCCATCAGAGACCCCACAAACCCCATAGAGCTCCCCCAAACCCCTCAGGATCCACGGTGTTGAACACCACCAGGCTGTACTGGGTGCCCCCAAACTGGGAGAAATGGGAGGGGAGGGACCCCCCAAACCCCTCAGAGATCACACAAACCCCTCAGAGATCCCACAAACCCCTCAGGAATTCCCAGACCCCACAGAGCTCCCCCAAACCCCTCAGGAACTCCCAGACCCCACAAAGCTCCCCCCAAACCCCTCAGGATCCACGGTGTTGAACACCACCAGGCTGTACTGGGTGCCCCCAAACTGGGACAGGAAACAGGGGAGGGACCCCCCAAACCCCTCAGAGATCACACAAACCCCTCAGAGATCCCACAAACCCCTCAGGAATTCCCAGACCCCACAGAGCTCCCCCAAACCCCTCAGAGATCACACAAACCCCATAGAGATCCCACAAACCCCATAGAGATCCCACAAACCCCTCAGGATCCCCCAAACCCCTCAGAGCTCCCCCCAAACCCCTCAGGATCCACGGTGTTGAACACCACCAGGCTGTACTGGGTGCCCCTAAACTGGGACAGGAAACAGGGGAGGGACCCCCCAAACCCCTCAGAGATCACACAAACCCCATAGAGATCCCACAAACCCCTCAGAGATCACACAAACCCCATAGAGATCACACAAACCCATCAGAGACCCCACAAACCCCATAGAGCTCCCCCAAACCCCTCAGGATCCACGGTGTTAACACCACCAGGCTGTACTGGGTGCCCCCAAACTGGGAGAAATGGGAGGGGAGGGACCCCCCAAACCCCTCAGAGATCACACAAACCCCATAGAGATCCCACAAACCCCTCAGGATCCCCCAAACCCCTCAGAGATCCCACAAACCCATCAGAGACACCACAAACCCCTCAGGATCCACGGTGTTGAACACCACCAGGCTGTACTGGGTGCCCCCAAACTGGGAGAAATGGGAGAGGAGGGACCCCCCAAACCCCTCAGAGATCACACAAACCCCATAGAGATCACACAAACCCCTCAGGATCCCCCAAACCCCTCAGAGCTCCCCCCAAACCCCTCAGGATCCACGGTGTTAACACCACCAGGCTGTACTGGGTGCCCCTAAACTGGGACAGGAAACAGGGGAGGGACCCCCCAAACCCCTCAGAGATCACACAAACCCCATAGAGATCCCACAAACCCCTCAGAGATCACACAAACCCCATAGAGATCACACAAACCCATCAGAGACCCCACAAACCCCATAGAGCTCCCCCAAACCCCTCAGGATCCACGGTGTTAACACCACCAGGCTGTACTGGGTGCCCCCAAACTGGGAGAAATGGGAGGGGAGGGACCCCCCAAACCCCTCAGAGATCACACAAACCCCATAGAGATCACACAAACCCCATAGAGATCCCACAAACCCCTCAGGATCCCCCAAACCCCTCAGAGCTCCCCCCAAACCCCTCAGGATCCACGGTGTTGAACACCACCAGGCTGTACTGGGTGCCCCCAAACTGGGAGAAATGGGAGAGGAGGGACCCCCCAAACCCCTCAGAGATCACACAAACCCCATAGAGATCCCACAAACCCCTCAGGATCCCCCAAACCCCTCAGAGCTCCCCCCAAACCCCTCAGGATCCACGGTGTTGAACACCACCAGGCTGTACTGGGTGCCCCCAAACTGGGACAGGAAACAGGGGAGGGACCCCCCAAACCCCTCAGAGATCACACAAACCCCTCAGAGATCCCACAAACCCCTCAGGAATTCCCAGACCCCACAGAGCTCCCCCAAACCCCTCAGAGATCACACAAACCCCATAGAGATCCCACAAACCCCATAGAGATCCCACAAACCCCTCAGGATCCCCCAAACCCCTCAGAGCTCCCCCCAAACCCCTCAGGATCCACGGTGTTGAACACCACCAGGCTGTACTGGGTGCCCCTAAACTGGGACAGGAAACAGGGGAGGGACCCCCCAAACCCCTCAGAGATCACACAAACCCCATAGAGATCCCACAAACCCCTCAGAGATCACACAAACCCCATAGAGATCACACAAACCCATCAGAGACCCCACAAACCCCATAGAGCTCCCCCAAACCCCTCAGGATCCACGGTGTTGAACACCACCAGGCTGTACTGGGTGCCCCCAAACTGGGAGAAATGGGAGGGGAGGGACCCCCCAAACCCCTCAGAGATCACACAAACCCCATAGAGATCCCACAAACCCCTCAGGAATTCCGAGACCCCACAGAGCTCCCCCAAACCCCTCAGGAACTCCCAGACCCCACAAAGCTCCCCCCAAACCCCTCAGGATCCACGGTGTTGAACACCACCAGGCTGTAATGGGTGCCCCCAAACTGGGACAGGAAACAGGGGAGGGACCCCCCAAACCCCTCAGAGATCACACAAACCCCTCAGAGATCCCACAAACCCCTCAGGAATTCCCAGACCCCACAGAGCTCCCCCAAACCCCTCAGAGATCACACAAACCCCATAGAGATCCCACAAACCCCTCAGAGATCACACAAACTGCTCAGAGATCCCACAAACCCATCAGAGACCCCACAAACCCCATAGAGCTCCCCCAAACCCCTCAGGATCCACCGTGTTGAACACCACCAGGCTGTACTGGGTACCCCCAAACTGGGAGAGAATGGGAGGGGAGGGACCCCCCAAACCAGTCACAGATCACACAAACCCCACAGAGATCCCAGAAACAGCTCAGGAACTCCCAGACCCCACAGAGCTCTCCCAAACCCCACAGAGCTCCCCCAAACCCCTCAGGAACTCCCAGACCCCACAAAGCTCCCCCAAACTCCACAGAGCTCCCCTAAACCCGTCAGGATCCCTCAAACCCCTCAGGATCCCCCAAACCCCTCAGGGACCCCCCAAATCCATCAGAGACCTCCCAAACATCTGAGGACCCCCCCCAAACACCTCAGGACTCACCAAACCCCTCAGGACCCCCCCAGTCCCTCTGAGACCCCCCCCAAAACCCCTCTGAGACCCCCCCCCCAAAACCCTTCAGGACCCCTTGAAACCCCTCTGAAACCCCACCCCCCCCAAAACCCTTCAGGACCCCCCCAAAACCCTTCAGGACCCCCCCCCAAACCCCCTCACCCCACCCCACCCACCCCAAACCCACCCCCCAGGAAGGGGAGACCCCAAAAAGACCCAAGGGACCCCCCCAGACCCCAAAAAGGCCCAAGGGACCCCCCCAGACCCCAAAAAGGCCCAAGGGACCCCCCAGACCCCACTCACGTCGCCCCCAAAGTCGGTCTCGGCGGGGGGGCCCCCGTTGAAGTACCTGGGGAGGGGGATTTGGGGGGGTTGAGGGGGGGTCTTGGGGGGGGTCTCAGGGTGGTCCCATGAATTGAGGGGGGTCTCAGGGGTCTGGGGGGTGGTCCCATGAATTGAGGGGGGTCTCAGGGGTCTGGGGGGTGGTCCCATGAATTGAGGGGGGGCCCAGGGGTCTGGGGGGGGTCTCAGGGGTCTGGGGGGGTGTTCAGGGGGTGACCCCACAGATTGGGGGGTGTCCCAGGGATGACCCCACGGATTGGGGGGGTGTTCAGGGGGTGACCCCACGGATTGGGGGGTGTTCAGGGGGTGACCCCACGGATTGGGGGGTGTTCAGGGGATGACCCCACAGACTGGGGGGTGTTCAGGGGGTGACCCCACGGATTGGGGGGGTGTTCAGGGGATGACCCCACAGACTGGGGGGGTGTTCAGGGGGTGACCCCACGGATTGGGGGGTGTTCAGGGGGTGACCCCACGGATTGGGGGGTGTTCAGGGGGTGACCCCACGGATTGGGGGGTGTTCAGGGGATGACCCCACAGATTGGGGGGGTGTTCAGGGGATGACCCCACGGATTGGGGGGTGTCCCAGGGATGACCCCACGGATTGGGGGGGTGTTCAGGGGGTGACCCCACGGATTGGGGGGTGTTCAGGGGATGACCCCACAGATTGGGGGGGTGTTCAGGGGGGGTGGTCCCAGATGTTTGGGGGTGGTCCTACGGATTGGGGGGGGTCCCGGGGACTACCCCACAGATTGGGGGGGGTCCCAGGGGGTGGTCCCAGATGTTTGGGGGTGGTCCCACGGATTGGGGGGTGTTCAGGGGATGACCCCACGGATTGGGGGGGGTCCCGGGGATGACCCCATGGACTGGGGGGTGTTCAGGGGGTGACCCCACAGATTGGGGGGGTGCCGGGGGAGTGGTCCCAGATGTTTGGGGGTGGTCCTACGGATTGGGGGGGGTCCCGGGGACTACCCCACAGATTGGAGGGGGGTCTGGGGATGACCCCACAGACTGGGGGGGGTCCCGGGGATGACCCCACAGATTGGGGGGGGGTCCCAGGGGGGTGGTCTCTCACTCGATGGCGGGCAGCAGGTAGTGCTTGCGCAGGGACTCGAAGTAGGGCCCCAGGTTGGCCGTGCCCTCGATCACGAACACCACGTCGGCCACCATGGCGGGGGGAGGGGCCGTGGGGGGGTCCAGCGCGGGCACCACCATCGCCCCTGGGGGGGGGAGGGGCGAGTCCCACGGGGGGGGCTGCGGGGAGGGGTCAAAGTGGGCCAAAACTCCCTCAAATCCCAACCCCGAGACTTCTCTGACCCCCAAATTCCCCCCCAAATTGACCCCCCCAAGACTCCCCCGACCCCCAAATACTCCCCCAAATTGACCCCCCCGAGACTTCCCCGACCCCCAAATTTCCCCCCCAAAAATGACCCCCCGAGATTTCCCCGAACCCCAAATTTCCCCCCCCAAATTCCCCCCCAAAATGACCCCCCCGAGACTTCCCCGAGCCCCAAATTCCCCCCAAAATGACTCCCCAAATTCCCCCCCAAATTGACCCCCCAAATTCCCCCCCGAGACTTCTCCGACCCCCAAATTCCCCCCCCAAAATGACCCCCGAGACTTCCCTGACCCCCAAATTCCCCCCCAAAATGACCCCCCTGAGACTTCCCTGACCCCCAAATTCCCCCCCAAATTGACCCCCCGAGACTTCTCTGACCCCCAAATTCCCCCCCAAATTCCCCCCCAAAATGCCCCCCCCCGAGACTTCCCCGACCCCCAAATTCCCCCCAAAATGACCCCCCAAATTCCCTCACGAGACCTCCCCGACCCCCAAATTCCCCCAAAATCTTCCCTCCCCACCACCCCCGGTACCGGCGCCGCTCCCGCCGCACCGGAAGTGCTCCCCTTCGCGTCCGCCTCTCTCCTCCACGTGACGTCACACCCCCACCACTCCCCCCACTAACCGCGCGTGCGCAAAGGGGCGGGGGAAAACCCCACGCGTTGTCATGGCAACAGAAGGAAAGGGGGCGGGGCTTCACCCTCATGCCAATGAGAGGCTCGAAGAGCTGGCCTCGCCCCCCGGTTGCCGCGGCAACTGCGAATCGACCAATCAGAGGGGAGGAGTGGAGACCACGCCTCCCTGGTTGCCGGGGCAATAGAGCTTCGACCAATCAGAGGCGGGGAAAGCAGTCCACTCCCCTGGTTGCCAAGGCAACCGCGGGCGCTCCCGGCGTGCCCCGCGCGGGCGATGGCGGCGAACGGCGGGAACTGAAGAAGCGGCGGCGGCGGCGGCAAAAGGGGCGGGGCCAAAGCGAGGGGCGGGGCCTAAAGGGGGCAGGGGCGGGGTTTTAGGGGAAGGGGCGGCACCTGAGAAAAAGGAGGGCGGGGCTTGTGCGAAGGGGGAGTGGTTTTTGTAAATGAGGGTGTGGCTTGGAGAAACAGGGCGTGGTCTCTGTTGTGGGTGTGGCCTGTAGGGGTGTGGCCTGTAGGGGTGTGGCCTGTAGGGGGGCTTGGCCGCACTGATTGGATGGGGTCTGTGGGGGCGTGGTCAGGAAAGGGGATGTGGCCTGTGCTGAGGGGGTGGGACTCAACTCTCCCAGGTGGGTGTGGCTTAAATCAGAAGGGGTGTGGTTTGTGATAAAGGGGCGTGTCCAGGAGATAAAGGGGCGTGTCCAGGATTAAGGGGGCAGGTCTCGCTACAAGGGGGCGTGGCCAGGACCAAGGTGAGCGTGTCCCGGGCAAGGGGGCGTGTCCCACAATTAGGGGTGTGTCCTAGACCAGAGGGGGGTGCCTTTGATGAAGGGGCGTGTCCATGAGAAAGGGGGCGTGTCCCAAATTTAGTGGGCGTGTCTAGAAGATCGGTGGGCGTGTCCTGCCCGGAGTGGGCGTGTCCATGCCGGGGGAAGGCCCCGCCCCCTGCCTGCTCTGCCTGGCCACAGCCAGCGGGCTGCCCCTCTTCTGCCGCCCGCCCCGCCCACATGTGAGGCCACGCCCCCTTTTAAACCCCACCCCCTCCTTGTAAGACCTCCCCTCACCCCCCCCATGACCTTTGACCTCACCCCCCCAAAATTGCAGGTGCCGTTCTCATTGGTCGGGGCCCTGCACGGGGTTCACCTGTTCGGGTGGCGGCGGGGGCGGAGCTTCGAGAGGCGGCCACGCCCACCGCTCACCTGGCCTGGGCCGCCTATGGGGACAGGTGAGGGGGGGGGATTTTGGGGGGCCTGGGGGGGTGTTTGGGGTGTTTGGGAGAGTTTGGGGGTCCTGGAGGGGGAAATGAGGGGATTGGGGTGGCCTGGTCGGATTTTGGGGTTCCTGGGGGGGGATTTGGGGGAGTTTGGGGGGTCATGGGGGGAATAATGGGGGAGTTTGGGGGTTCTGAGGGGATTTTGGGGTTCCTGGGGGGGGATTTGGGGGAGTTTGGGGGTTCTGAGGGGGATTTTGGGGTTCCTGGGGGGGATTTGGGGGAGTTTGGGTCCCTGAGGGGGATTTTGGGGGTCCTGGGGGGGATTAGGGGGAGTTTGAGGGGCCTGAGGGGGATTTTGGGGGTCCTGGGGGGGTTTGGGGGAGTTTGGGGGGGCTGGGAGGGATTTTGTGGAGCTTGGGGAGCCTGAGGGGGGGGTGTTGGGGGAGTTTGGGGGTCCTGAGGGGGATTTTTGGGGTTCTGGGGGGGATTTGGGGGAGTTTGGGGGCCCTGAGGGGGATTTTGGGGGTCCTGGGGGGGGGATTTGGGGGAGTTTGGGGGGCCTGGGGGGAATAATGGGGGAGTTTGGGGGGGCTGGGAGGGATTTTGGGGGTTCTAGGGGGGGATTTGGGGAGTTTGGGGGTCCTGGGGGGGGAATTGGGGGAGTTTGGTTGTCCTGGGGGGTTGTTGGGAGAGTTTGGGGGCCCTGAGGGGGATTTTGGGGGTCCTGGAGAGGATTTGGGGAGTTTGGGGTCCTGGGGGAATAATGGAGGAGTTTAGGGGATGGGAGGGAATTTTGGGGGTCCTGGGGGGGATTTGGGGAGTTTGGGGGCCCTGAGGGGGATTTTGGGGGTCCTGGGGGGGGATTTGGGGAAGTTTGGGGGTCCTGGGGGGAATAATGGGGGAGTTTGGGGGTGCTGAGAGGGGATTTTGGGGTTCCTGGGAGGAATAATGGGGGAGTTTGGGGGGGTTTGGTGGGAGATTTTGGGGAGTTTGGGGGGCCTGGGGGGAATAATGGGGGAGTTTGGGGGGGCTGAGAGGGGATTTTGGGGTTCCTGGGGGGAATAATGGGGGAGTTTGGGGGGGTTTGGTGGGAGATTTTGGGGAGTTTGGGGGCTCTGGGGGGGATTGGGGGAGTTTGAGGGTCCTGCGGGGGATTTGGGGAGTTTGGGTGGGTCTGGGGAGATTTTGGGGGTCCTGAGGGGGATTTTGGGGGTTCTGGGGGGGGGATTTGGGGAGTTTGGGGGGCCTGGGAGGGATTTTGTGGAGCTTGGGGAGCCTGGGGGGGGATTTGGGGGAGTTTGGGGGTCCTGAGGGGGATTTTGGGGGTTCTAGGGGGGATTTGGGGGAGTATAGGGGATGGGAGGGAATTTTGGGGGTCCTGGGGGCGGAATAGGGGAAGTTTGGGGGCCCTGAGGGGAATTTTGGGGGTCCTGGGGGCGGAATAGGGGAAGTTTGGGGGCCCTGAGGGGAATTTTGGGGGTCCTGGGGGCGGAATAGGGGAGTTTGGAGGTTCTGAGAGGGGATTTTGGTGGTCCTGGGGGGGGGTGTTGGGAGAGTTTGGGGGTCCTGAGGGATTTGGGGAGTTTGGGGGTCCTGAGGGAGATTTTGGGGGTTCTGGGTGGGGATTTGGAGGAGTTTGGGGGGCCTGGGGGGGGATTTGGGGAGTTTGGGGGGTCCTGGGGGAATAATGGGGGAGTTTGGGGTGCTGAGAGGGATTTTGGGGGTCCTGGGGGGGATTTGGGGGAGTTTGGGGGTCCTGGGGGGAATAATGGGGGAGTTTGGGGGTTCTGAGCGGGATTTTGGGGGTTCTAGGGGGGGATTTGGGGGAGTTTGGGGGTCCTGGGGGGGGTAAATGGGGGTATTTGGGGGGGGTTGGGTGGGATTTTGGGGGTCCTGGGGGGGATTTGGGGGAGTTTGGGGGTCCTGGGGGGGGTAAATGGGGGTATTTGGGGGGGGTTGGGTGGGATTTTGGGGGTCCTGGGGGGGATTTGGGGGAGTTTGGGGGTCCTGGGGGGGGTAAATGGGGGTATTTGGG
>JAWZSU010000144.1:0-20471 GCA_038380795.1 Pyrocephalus nanus
CAAAACCACCACCATCATCATCATCATCATTGTCATCAAACCATCATTATCATCATCATCTCCATCATCATCATCATCATCATCATCGTCATCATCATCATCATCATCATCATCCATCCATCCAACCTTCATCATCATTGTCATCCTCATCATCATCCAACCATCATCATCATCATCATCATCATCATCATCATCATTGTCATCATCATCCAATCTTCATCTTCATCATCTTCATCTTCATCATCACCATCCAGCCTTCATCTCCATCATCACCTTCATCACCATCACCACGATCATCACCCAACCTTCATCCCCATCGCCATCCAACCTTCATCATCATCTTCACCATCATCATCACCATCTGACCTTCATCATCATCATCATCATCATCACCATCCAGCCTTCATCACCATCATCATCGTCATCATCCATCCTTCACCATCACCATCCTTCATCTTCATTGCCATCATCACCATCATCATCCAACCTTCATCTCCATCACCCATCCAACCTTCATCATCTCCATCATCTTCATCTTCATCATCACCATCCAGCCTTCATCTCCATCATCACCTTCATCACCATCACCGTGATCATCACCCAACCTTCATCCCCATCGTCATCCAACCTTCATCATCATCTTCACCATCATCATCACCATCTGACCTTCATCATCATCATCATCGTCATCATCCAGCCTTCATCTCCATCATCATCCAACCTTCATCATCATCTTCACCATCATCATCATCTGACCTTCATCATCATCATCATCATCATCATCCAGCCTTCATCTCCATCATCACCATCACCATCCCACCATCATCATCATCTCCATCACCACCATCATCATCATCACCATCACCATCACCCAACCTTCATCATCACCACCCATCCTCCTCCTCCTCCTCCTCCTCCCGACCACATCACTGACCTTCATCCCCCTCCCCGGGGTTCTTGGCTCCACCTTCATCATCTTCACCTCCACCTTCATCATCTTCACCTCCATCTTCACCTCCATCTTCATCATCTTCACCCCCATCTTCCTCCTCCTCCTCGTGGCCTTCCTCCCCGTTGCCACGGTGACCACCGCGCTGATGATCGGGGGCATCTTCATCCCTGGGGTGATGGTGATGATGATGAAGGTCTGGGGTCTCTTCATCCCCCTGATGATGAAGATGAAGGTTGGGCTGATCTTCATCCCTCTGATGACGCTGATGGTGATGATGAAGATGAAGGTCTGGGGTTCCCCATCCCCCTGAGGACGATGAGGGTGGTTGGGTTGATCTTCATCCCCTGCTGCTGATGATGGTGATGAAGATGAAGGTCTGGGGTCTCCCCATCCCCCTGATGATGAAGATGAAGATTGGGCTGATCTTCATCCCTCTGATGATGCTGATGGTGATGAAGATGAGGGTCTGGGGTCTCTTCATCCCCCTGATGATGAAGATGAAGATTGGGGGTCTCTTCATCCCCTGATGATGATGAAGATGAGGGTCTGGGTCTCTTCCTCCTCCTGCTGATGATGAAGATGAAGATCTGGGGTCTTCCCTTCCCCCTGATGATGAAGATGAAGGTCTGGGGTCTCCCCCTCCCCCTCAGGCCGATGCAGATGAAGATGAGGATGATGATGATGAAGATGCCGAAGCCCCTCCCCCCCCCTCAGCTCCGGTGGGGAGGGGGGGTCCCGGTTGCCATGGAGACCCCCCGAGTGGGGGGAGGGGGGTCCCGGTTGCCATGGAGACCCCCGGGGACCCCCCCGAGCAGGAGCAGCCCCAGGAGGAGCCACGGCCGGGCCATGGCGGGGTCGGGATTTGGGGATTTGGGGATTTGGGGATTTGGGGATTGACGGGGGCAGCTGAGACCCCTCCCCCACCCTGACCAGCACGGCCCCTCCCCCACCCACCCCCCCCGGCCACGCCCACACCCACCCAAAAATAGATTGGAGGGGGGGGGGGAGGGGCCCAAAAGTTGCCCTGACCTCCCCCTCCCCCCCCAAAATAGATATGGGGGGGAGGGGAGAGACCCCCCCCTTAAAGGGCTTCCCAAAATTTGGGGGGGGGTCCCAAATGCATCGAGACCCCCTCCTGCCCATCCCCCACCCAGGGGGGGACCCCAAAATCCACCCACACCCCCCCCCAATAATAGACATTGGGTGGGGGAGGGGAAAGGAGGAAGGGGGGGGGAGAGACCCCAGGGACCCCCCTAAAGGGGGTCCCCAAAATTTAGGGGGGGGGGTCCCAAATTTAGGGAGGGGTCCCAAATTTAGGGGGAGGACCCCAAATTAAGGGGGGGGTCCCAAATTTAGGGGGAGGACTCCAATTTCGGGGGGGATCCCAAATTTAGGGGGAGGACCCCAAATTTAGGGGGGGTCCCAAATTTAGGGGGAGGACCCCAAATTTAGGGAGGGGTCCCAAATTCAGGGGGAGGACCCCAAATTTAGGGGGAGGAACCCAAATTTAGGGGGAGGACCCCAAATTTAGGGGGATCCCAAATTTAGAGGGGGGTCCCAAATTTAGGGGGGGGTCCCAAATTAAGGGGGAGGACCCCAAATTTAGGGGGGTTCCCAAATTTCGGGGGAGGACCCCAAATTTAGGGGGAGGACCCCAAATTTAGGGAGGGGTCCCAAATTTAGGGGGGGTCCCAAATTTAGGAGGAGGACCCCAAATTTAGATGGGGGTCCCAAATTTAGGGAGGGGTCCCAAATTTAGGGGGGGTCCCATATTTAGAGGGGGACCCCAAATTTGGGGGGGGTCCCAACATTTTGGGGAGGGGGTCTTGTATTCAAGGGGGGGTGTCCCATAATTTTGGGGGGGTCCCACATTTAAGGGGGAGGCCCCCAAATTTCGGGGGGTCCCAACATTTTGGGGGGGGTGTCCCAATTTAGGGCGGGACCCCAAATTTGGGGAGGGGGGCACATTTAGAGGGGGGGTCTCACATTTAAGGGGGGGGACCCCAAATTTAAGGGGGGGGTCCCAAATTTCGGGAGAGGACCCCAAATTTAGGGGGGGGGTCCCAAATTTAGGGAGGGGTCCCAAATTTAGAGGGGGGTCCCAAATTCAGGGAGGGGTCCCAAATTTAGGGGGAGGACCCCAAATTTAGGGGGGGGTCCCAAATTTAGGGTGGGGTCCCAAATTTAGGGGGAGGACCCCAAATTTAGGGGGAGGACCCCAAATTTAGGGGGGGTCCCAAATTTAGGGGGAGGACCCCAAATTTAGGGGGGTCTCGACATTTTGGGGGAGGTCCCATATTTAGGAGGGGGTCTCATATTTGGGGGGGGTCCCATATTTAGAGGGGGACCCCAAATTTGGGGGGGGTTCCAACATTTAAGGGGGGGGCCCCCAAATTTGGGAGGGGTCCCAACATTTTGGGGCAGGGGGGTCCCAATTTAGGGCGGGACCCCAAATTTGGGGAGGGGGGCACATTTAGAGGGGGGGTCTCACATTTAAGGGGGGTGACCCCAAAATTTAAGGGGGGGGGTGTTCTCGTATTTCAGGAGGGGTCCCACATTTTGGGGAGGGGGTCCCAAATTTAAGGGGAGGGGGACCCCAAATTTTAGGGGGGGGCCCCCCCAACTTCTGGGGCAGCCCCCAAATTTAGAGCCCCTCCCCCCTCCTGAATTTTGGGGGGGGTGGGGGAGGGGCAGAAATGGGACTCTCCGGTCTATAAATAGCTCCGAGGGGGGGGTGGGGGAGGGGCTGGAGGGGGGAGGGGCTGGAGGGGGGAAGGGCTGGAGGAGGGGGAGGGGCTGGGGGTGGGGGAGGAGAAGGGTCACCCCAACCCCTCCCCCCTCTTGGCGGGGGGTGGTCCTGGAAAGGGGGTGGGGGGAGGGGCTGGAGGAGGGGAGGGGAGGGGTCACCCCAACCCCTCCCCCATCTGGGGGGGAGGGTCCTTGAGGGTGGGGGGAGGGGCAGGAGGGGGGGAGGGTCCTTGAAGTTGGGGGAGGGGCCGAGACAAGGCCGATTTGGGGAGGGGGGGAGGGGAAGGAGGGGGGGAGGGGAAGGGGGGGTTTGTGCCCCTCCCCCCACCCCCACACAACCTTGGGGGGAGGGGTCCGAGCGGGGGTGGGGGGGGAGGGGATAAAGGGGAGACGAAGCCCCCCCAGCCCCTTCCCCTCCCCCCACCCCAAAATTCAGGAGGTGCCGGAGCTGCCGAGGCCAAAAATGGGGGGGGTCCAGGTGAGAGGGGGGAGGGGACCCCAAAATGAGGGGGGGGCCCTAAAAATGAGGGGAGGGGACCCCAAAAATGAGGGGAGGGGGTCCAGGTGGGGGGGGACCCCAAAAAATGAGGGAGGGGGGCAGGGGGACCCCAAAAATGAGGGGGGGACTCAAAAATGAGGGGGCGACCCCAAAAATGAGGGAGGGGGTCCAGGGGAGGGGGGGGACCCCAAAAATGAGGGGGGGACCCCAAAAGTGAGGGAGGGACCCAAAAAATGAGGGAAGGGGTCCAGGTGAGGGGGAGGGACCCCAAAAATGAGGGAGGGGACGCCAAAAATGAGGGGGGAACCCAAAAATGAGGGGAGGGGGTCCAGGTGGAGGGGGTGGACCCCAAAAATGAGGGGGGGAACCCCAAAAATGAGGGGGGGTCCAGATGAGGGGGGGACCCCAAAAATGATGGGGGGGGTTCGGGTGTGGGGGGGACCCCAAAAATGAGAGAGGGGTCCAGGTGAGGGGGGGGACCCCAAAAATGAGAGAGGGGTCCAGGTGAGGGGGGGGACCCCAAAAATGAGGGGGGGAACCCCAAAAATGAGGGGGGGTCCAGATGAGGGGGGGACCCCAAAAATGAGAGAGGGGTCCAGGTGAGGGGGGGAGCCCAAAAATGAGAGAGGGGTCCAGGTGAGGGGGGGACCCCAAAAATGAGGGGGGGACCCCAAAAATGCGGGGAGGGGGTCCAGGTGAGGGGGGAGAGGGGACCCCAAAAATGAGGGAGAGGGTCCAGGGGAGGGGGGGACCCCAAAAATGAGGGACGGGGTCCAGGTGAGGGGGGGGACCCCAAAAATGAGGGGGAGGGCCCCAAAAATGAGGGAGGGACCCCAAAAATGAGGGGGGGTTGGAGAGAGACCCCCAAATATGGGATGGGCGGGGGCGGGGGGACCCCTAAATATGGAGGGGGGGGAGGGTCACAGAGACCTCCAAATTTGGGGTGGGGGGGCTTTGGGGACCCCCAAATTAAGGGGCGGGGGTCCCAGAGCCCTCCCCCTCCTCACAGACCCCCCCCAAAAAAACCTCCCCCTCCCCCCTCAGCTCCTGCTCTTGGGGACCCCCCCGGTGACCCCCAAATTATGGGAGGAGGACCCCAAATTAAGGGGTGGGGGGCTTTGGGGACCCCCAAATTAAGAGGGGAGGACCCCAAATTAAGGGGAGAGGACCCCCAAATTAAGAGGGGAGGACCCCAAATTAAGGGGTGGGGGGGCCTTGGGGACCCCCAAATTAAGAGGGGAGGACCCCAAATTAAGGGGAGAGGACCCCCAAATTAAGGGGGGAGGACCCCAAATTAAGGGGCGGGGGTCTCAGACCCCTCCCCCCTCCTCACAGCCCCCCCCTCCCCCCCCCCGCAGCTCCTGCTCTTGGGGACCCCCCCCGGTGACCCCCAAATTAAGGGGGGAGAACCCCAAAATTAAGGGGGGAGGACCCCAAATTAAGGGGTTTTGTGGCTTTGGGGACCCCAAATTAAGGGGCGGGGGTCTCAGACCCCTCCCCCCTCCTCACAGCCCCCCCCTTCCCCCCCCGCAGCTCCTGCTCTTGGGGACCCTCCTAGTGCCCCCCCTTTGTTCGGGGACCCCCCTGCTGGAGCCCCCCCCTCTTTTGGGGGTCCCTCTGGCCGGGGGGGTCCCGGGGGGGCCGGGGGGGGGTCGGGGTCGCCCCCCGTGTCGCGCGGTGAACGTGACGGTGGCGCTGGAGAAGGAGGGGTGTCCCCAGTGCCGCGCGGTCACCGCCACCGCCTGCGGGGGCTTCTGCAGGACCAGGGTAACCAAAAACACCCCCCCCCAAAAAAAAAAAAATTAAATTAACGACAAAAAAACGGGGTTTGGGGGGATTTGGGGAGGTTGGGGGGGATTTGGGGGGGTTGGGGGGGGGGGTTGAGGGGGATTTGGGGGATTTGGGGGGGATTTGGGGAGGACTGGGGGGGATTGGGGGGGATTTGGGGGGGATTTGGGGGGGATTTGGGGGGATTTGGGGGGATTTGGGGGGGATTTGGGGGGGATTTGGGGGGGATTTGGGAGGGGGGTTGGGGGGATTTAGGGGGGAGTTGGGGGGATTTGGGGGGTTTGGGGGGGGTTGGGGGGGATTTGGGGAGGTATGGGGGGATTTGGGGGGGATTTGGGGGGGGTTGGGGGGGATTTGGGGAGGTATGGGGGGATTTGGGGGGGATTTGGGGGAAGTGGGGGGGATTTGGGGGGTTGGGGTTGAGATTGGGGGGGTTGGATGGGAATTGGAGAAGTTGGAGGGGATTTGGGGGGGTTTAGAGGGGTTTGAAGGGGGTTTTGGGGGATTTGGGGGGGTCAGGAGGGGATTTGGGGGGATTTGGGGGGGATTTGGGGGGGATTTGGGGGGATTTGGGGGGGATTTGGGGGGGATTTGGGGGGGATTTGAGGGGATTTGGGGGGGGTTGGGGAGGGTTGGGAGGATTTGGGGGGATTTGGGAGGGATTTGGGGGGATTTGGGATGGGGGTTGGCGGGAATTTGGGGGGTGTTGGCGAGTTATGGGGGGATTTGGGGGGGATTTGGGGGGATTTGGGGGGATCTGGGGGGATTTGGGGGAGGTTGGGGGGATTTAGAGGGGATTTGGGGGGATTTGGGGGAATTGGGGAGGGATTGGGGGGGATTGAGGGGCATTTGGGGTGGATTTGGGGGAGTTTAGGGGGATTTGAGGGGGTTGGAGGGGATCTGGGGATGCTGGGAGGGATTTGGGGGAGTTGGAGGGGTTTGGGAGGGGCGAAATTGTTGGGATTTAGGGGAAATTTGGGGGGGATTTGGGGCGAAATTGTTGGGATTTAGGGGGAATTTGGTGTGGGGGGTTTGGAGTGGACTGGAGGGGGGGGCCTTTTATGTTTTCAGGGTGGGGTGGGGTCTTCAAGCCTTTTGGGGGGAGGGTTTCGAAGGGTTCAGATATTTCCAATTCTTTCCGGGAATGGCTCGGGGGGGGAAAAGGAGGAAAAGGGAGGATTTCTTGGGGGGGTCTCCCTCATTTTTTCCCTTCTTCCCCTCATTTTTTCCCTTCTTCCCCTCATTTTTTCCCTTCTTCCCCTCATTTTTTCCCTTCTTCCCCTCATTTTTTCCCTTCTTCCCCTCATTTTTTTCCCTTCTTCCCCTCATTTTTTCCCTTCTTCCCCTCATTTTTTTCCCTTCTTCCCCTCATTTTTTCCCTTCTTCCCCTCATTTTTTTCCCTTCTTCCCCTCATTTTTTCCCTTCTTCCCCTCATTTTTTTCCCTTCTTCCCCTCATTTTTTCCCTTCTTCCCCTCATTTTTTTCCCTTCTTCCCCTCATTTTTTACCCTCTCCCCCCCAAAAAAAACCCCAAAAACAGGAACCGGTGTACCGGAGCCCCCTGGGTCCCCCTCGCCAGACCTCCTGCACCTACTCGGGGGTCCGCTACGAGCGCTGGGTTTTGGGGGGCTGCCCCCCCGGTACCGACCCCTCCGTGACGGTGCCCGTGGCCCTCGGATGTCGCTGCGGCCGCTGCCCCATGGAGGGCACCGACTGCGCCGTGCGGGGCCTCGGGCCCGCCTTCTGCGGGGCCCCGGGGGGCTTCGGGGGGCTCTGAAACCCCCCTACCCCCCCAAAAAAAAAAATTTGGGGGGACCCCCAAAGTTGGTGTGAATAAACCTCCCGGCCGGCAGGGGGCGCTGTGTGTCATTGGGGGACCCCTAAAATTGGGGATCCCCCTTCTGTGGGGTCCTGGGGGGTTTCGGGGGGCTCTGAACCCCCCCAAGTGCCCCCCTGGAATTTGGGGGGACCCCCAAAGTTGGGATTCTCAACGAGGACTTCTTGGGGTGTGATTAAACCTCCCGGCCGGCAGGGGGCGCTGTGTGTGTGTCATTGTGGGACCCCCCCCCCCAATTTGGGGTCCTGAGGGGGTTTCGGGGGGCTCTAAAACCCCCCTTACCCCAAAAAAAATTTGGGGGGACCCTCAAATTTGGGATTCTCAACGAGGAGTTCTTGGGGTGTGAATAAACCTCCCGGCCGGCAGGGGGCGCTGTTGTGTCATTGTGGGACCCCCTCCCCAATTTGGGGTCCTGAGGGGGTTTCGGGGGGCTCTGAAACCCCCTCAAGTCCCCCCCGGAATTTGGGGGGACCCCCAAAGTTGGGATTCTCAACGAGGAGTTCTTGGGGTGTGAATAAACCTCCCGGCCAGCAGGGGGCGCTGTGTGTGTTATTGTGGGACCCCCCCCAATTCGAGGACCCCCCCCAATTTGGGGTCCTGGGAGGGTTTCGGGGGGCTCTGAAACCCCCCCAAGTCCCCCCCGTGAGTTTCGGGGACCCCCCAAAGTTGGGACCCCCAACGAGGAGTTCTTGGGTGTGAATAAACCTCCCGGCCAGCAGGGGGCGCTGTGTGTCATTGGGGGACCCCTAAAATTTGGGCCCCCCCTTCTGTGGGGTTCTGGGGGGCTTCGGGGGGCTCTGAAACCCCCCTAAGTCCCCCCGGGATTTTGGGGGGACCCCCAAAGTTGGGATTCTCAACGAGGAGTTCTTGGGTGTGAATAAACCTCCCGGCCGGCAGGGGGCGCTGTTGTGTCATTGGGGGGACCCCCTCCCCAATTTGGGGTCCTGAGGGGTTTCGGGGGGCTCTGAAACCCCTCAAGTGCCCCCCAAAATTTGGGGGGACCCCCAAAGTTGGGATTCTCAACGAGGAGTTCTTGGGGTGTGATTAAACCTCCCGGCCGGCAGGGGGCGCTGTGTGTCATTGTGGGACCCCTAAAATTTGGGACCCCCCTTCTGTGGGGTTCTGGGGGGCTTCGGGGGGCTCTGAAACCCCCCTACCCCGAAAAAAAATTTGGGGGGACCCCCAAAGTTGGGACCCCCAACGAGGAGTTCTTGGGTGTGAATAAACCTCCCGGCTGGCAGGGGGCGCTGTGTGTCATTGGGGGACCCCCCCCAATTCGAGGACCCCCCCAATTTGGGGTCCTGAGGGGGTTTAGGGGGGCTCTGAAACCCCCCCCTAAAAATTTAGGGGGGATCCCCCCCCCTTCCCCATTTTAGGGGGGCTTTGAATTGGGAATAAACCTCCTGGCCAGCAGGGGGCGCTCTGTGTTATTGGGGGACCCCCAAATTTGGGGTCCTGGGGGGGTTTTGGGGGGGTCTGAACCCCCCCCTGAAAAATTTGGGGGGACCCCCAAAGTTGGGACCCCCCTCTATGGGTTTGGGGGGTGAATAAACCTCCCGGCCAGCAGGGGGCGCTCTGTGTTATTGGGGACCCCCAAATTTGGGGTCCTGGGGGGGTTTTGGGGGGTCTGAAACCCCCCCCGGGGAATTTGGGGGACCCCCAAAGTGAGGACCCAGACACCCCCCTCGACCCCAAATCGCCCCTCCCCCCATCCCAAATATCCCCCCTCCTTTTTTTCCCAGACCCTCCCCCCAAAATCCCAGATTTCCCCCCCCAAAAAAAATCCCCAATTCCCAATACCCCAAATCCCAGATTTTTCCCCCAAAAATCCTCAATTCCCCCCCAAAATCCCAGATTTCCCCCCCTAAAAATCCCCAATTCCCTCTCCCAAAATCCCAGATTTCCCCCCAAAAATCCTCAATTCCCCCCCTAAAAATCCCCAATTCCCAATCCCCAAAATCCCAGATTTCCCCCCCAAAAATCCCCAATTCCCAACCCCCCCCAAATCCCAAATTCCCAGTTTTTGACTCCCCGGATCAAGTGCAAAAAAATTCCCATTTTATTGAGAGCAAAGCAAGAAAAGGGGGGAGGGGGTGGAGGGAGGGACCCCAAAACCGGGGGGGGGGACCCCAAAACCGGGAATAAGGACCCCAAAACTGGAGGGGGGACCCCAAAACTGGGAATAAAGACCCAAAATCTGGGAATAAAGACCCCAAAACTGGGAAAAAGGACCCCAAAATTGGGGGGGGACCCCAAAATTGGGGGGAAGGGACCCCAAAATCTGGGAATAAAGACCCCAAACCTGGGAAAAAGGACCCCAAAATTGGGAATAAGGACCCAAAATCTGGGAATAAAGACCCCAAATCTGGCAATAAGGACCCCATAACCGAGGGGGACCCCAAATCTTGGGGAGGAGGGACCCCAAAACCACAAGGGGGGGAGGGGGGGCTGGGGAAGGGTCCCAGTTTAGGGGAGGGGTCCACAATTGGGGTGCAAAGGGGATGTTTTGGGGGGTCCCTGGGGGTATTTTGGGGTCCCAAAGGATATTTTTGGGATCTCTGGGATATTTTGGGGTCCCCCCTAGATGAGGTCCATCAGGGTCTCCTCCTCCATCACCCCGGGGGTCTGCACGGGCTGGAGCCCCCCCGGGGGATTTGGGGGGTCCCAAAGGATATTTTTGGGGTCCCTGGGGGTATTTTGGGGTCCCAAAGGATATTTTTGGGGTCTCTGGGGTATTTTTGGGGTCCCTGGGATATTTTGGGGGTCCCAAAGGATATTTTTGGGGTCTCTGGGGTATTTTTGGGGTCCCTGGGGGTATTTTGGGGTCCCAAAGGATATTTTGGGGTCCCAAAGGATATTTTTGGGATCTCTGGGATATTTTGGGGTCCCCCCTAGATGAGGTCCATCAGGGTCTCCTCCTCCATCACCCCGGGGGTCTGCACGGGCTGGAGCCCCCCCGGGGGATTTGGGGGGTCCCAAAGGATATTTTTGGGGTCCCTGGGGGTATTTTGGGGTCCCAAAGGATATTTTTGGGATCTCTGGGGTATTTTTGGGGTCCCAGGGGGTGTTTTGGGGTCCCCCCTAGATGAGGTCCATCAGGGTCTCCTCCTCCATCACGCTGGGGGTCTGCACGGGCTGGAGCCCCCCCGGGGGATTTGGGGGGGTCCCAAAGGATATTTTGGGGTCCCTGGGGGTATTTTGGGGTCCCAAAGGATATTTTTGGGGTCTCTGGGGTATTTTTGGGGTCCCTGGGGGTATTTTGGGGTCCCAAAGGATATTTTGGGGTCCCAAAGGATATTTTTGGGGTCCCTGGGATATTTTGGGGGTCCCAAAGGATATTTTTGGGATCTCTGGGGTATTTTTGGGGTCCCTGGGGGTATTTTGGGGTCCCTGGGATATTTTGGGGGTCCCAAAGGATATTTTTGGGATCTCTGGGATATTTTGGGGTCCCCCCTAGATGGGGTCCATCAGGGTCTCCTCCTCCATCACCCCGGGGGTCTGAAACCCCCTTGGGTGATTTGGGGGTCCCTGGGGGTGATTTTGGGGTCCCAAAGGATATTTTTGGGGTCTCTGGGGTTTTTTTGGGGTCCCAGGGGGTGTTTTGGGGTCCCCCCTAGATGAGGTCCATCAGGGTCTCCTCCTCCATCACCCCGGGGGTCTGCACGGGCTGGAGCCCCCCCGGGGGATTTGGGGGGTCCCAAAGGATATTTTTGGGGTCCCTGGGGGTATTTTGGGGTCCCAAAGGATATTTTTGGGATCTCTGGGGTATTTTTGGGGTCCCTGGGGGTATTTTGGGGTCCCAAAGGATATTTTTGGGGTCTCTGGGGTATTTTTGGGGTCCCTGGGGGTATTTTGGGGTCCCAAAGGATATTTTGGGGTCCCAAAGGATATTTTTGGGGTCCCTGGGATATTTTGGGGGTCCCAAAGGATATTTTTGGGGTCTCTGGGGTATTTTTGGGGTCCCTGGGGGTATTTTGGGGTCCCAAAGGATATTTTTGGGGTCTCTGGGGTATTTTTGGGGTCCCTGGGATATTTTGGGGGTCCCAAAGGATATTTTTGGGGTCTCTGGGGTATTTTTGGGGTCCCTGGGGGTATTTTGGGGTCCCAAAGGATATTTTGGGGTCCCAAAGGATATTTTTGGGATCTCTGGGATATTTTGGGGTCCCCCCTAGATGAGGTCCATCAGGGTCTCCTCCTCCATCACCCCGGGGGTCTGCACGGGCTGGAGCCCCCCCGGGGGATTTGGGGGGTCCCAAAGGATATTTTTGGGGTCCCTGGGGGTATTTTGGGGTCCCAAAGGATATTTTTGGGATCTCTGGGGTATTTTTGGGGTCCCAGGGGGTGTTTTGGGGTCCCCCCTAGATGAGGTCCATCAGGGTCTCCTCCTCCATCACGCTGGGGGTCTGCACGGGCTGGAGCCCCCCCGGGGGATTTGGGGGGGTCCCAAAGGATATTTTGGGGTCCCTGGGGGTATTTTGGGGTCCCAAAGGATATTTTTGGGGTCTCTGGGGTATTTTTGGGGTCCCTGGGGGTATTTTGGGGTCCCAAAGGATATTTTGGGGTCCCAAAGGATATTTTTGGGGTCCCTGGGATATTTTGGGGGTCCCAAAGGATATTTTTGGGATCTCTGGGGTATTTTTGGGGTCCCTGGGGGTATTTTGGGGTCCCTGGGATATTTTGGGGGTCCCAAAGGATATTTTTGGGATCTCTGGGATATTTTGGGGTCCCCCCTAGATGGGGTCCATCAGGGTCTCCTCCTCCATCACCCCGGGGGTCTGAAACCCCCTTGGGTGATTTGGGGGTCCCTGGGGGTGATTTTGGGGTCCCAAAGGATATTTTTGGGGTCTCTGGGGTTTTTTTGGGGTCCCAGGGGGTGTTTTGGGGTCCCCCCTAGATGAGGTCCATCAGGGTCTCCTCCTCCATCACCCCGGGGGTCTGCACGGGCTGGAGCCCCCCCGGGGGATTTGGGGGGTCCCAAAGGATATTTTTGGGGTCCCTGGGGGTATTTTGGGGTCCCAAAGGATATTTTTGGGATCTCTGGGGTATTTTTGGGGTCCCTGGGGGTATTTTGGGGTCCCAAAGGATATTTTTGGGGTCTCTGGGGTATTTTTGGGGTCCCTGGGGGTATTTTGGGGTCCCAAAGGATATTTTGGGGTCCCAAAGGATATTTTTGGGGTCCCTGGGATATTTTGGGGGTCCCAAAGGATATTTTTGGGGTCTCTGGGGTATTTTTGGGGTCCCTGGGGGTATTTTGGGGTCCCAAAGGATATTTTTGGGGTCTCTGGGGTATTTTTGGGGTCCCTGGGATATTTTGGGGGTCCCAAAGGATATTTTTGGGGTCTCTGGGGTATTTTTGGGGTCCCTGGGGGTATTTTGGGGTCCCAAAGGATATTTTGGGGTCCCAAAGGATATTTTTGGGATCTCTGGGATATTTTGGGGTCCCCCCTAGATGAGGTCCATCAGGGTCTCCTCCTCCATCACCCCGGGGGTCTGCACGGGTTGGAGCCCCCCTGGGTGATTTTGGGGTCCTTGGGGGTGGTTTTGGGGTCCCGGGGGTGATTTGGGGGTCCCAGGGGGTGTTTTGGGGTCCCAGGGGGTGTTTTGGGGTCCCCCCTAGATGAGGTCCATCAGGGTCTCCTCCTCCATCACCCCGGGGGTCTGCACGGGCTGGAGCCCCCCCGGGGGATTTGGGGGGTCCTTGGGGGTATTTTTGGGGTCTCTGGGGTATTTTTGGGGTCCCAGGGGGTGTTTTGGGGTCCCAGGGGGTGTTTTGGGGTCCCCCCTAGATGAGGTCCATCAGGATGTCCTCCTCCATCACGCTGGGGGTCTGCACGGGCTGGAGCCCCCCCGGGGGGACGGGACCCCTCGGGCCGGGGGGCAACAACATCTGCCCTGGGGGGGGGAGTTAAATGGGGAGGGGTCAGTGCGGGGGGGGGAGACCCCAAAACTACCCCAAAACTACCCCAGGGTGGGTTTGGGGGGGTCCTGGGGGGGGTTTTGGGGGTCCCTGGGCGGGGGGTTGGGGGGTCCTGGGGAGGTTTTGGGGGGATTTGGGAGGGGTTTTGGGGGGATTTGGGGGTCCTGGGGAGGTTTGGGGGGATTTGGGGGTCCTGGGGAGGTTTGGGGGGATTTGGGGGGTCATGGGGAGGTTTGGGGGGATTTGGGAGGGGTTTTGGGGGGATTTGGGGGTCCTGGGGAGGTTTGGGGGGATTTGGGGGGTCATGGGGAGGTTTTGGGGGGGATTTGGGAGGGGTTCTGGGGGGGTTTGGGGGTCCTTGGGGAGGTTTGGGGGTCCCTGGAAGGGATTTTTGGGGGGATTTGGGGGGTCCTGGGGAGGTTTTGGGGTCCCCGGGAGGGGTTTTGGGGGGGTCCTTGGGAGGTTTTGGGGTCCCTGGGAGGGATTTTTTGGGGGATTTGGGGGGTCCTGGGGAGGTTTTGGGGGGGATTTGGGGGGGTTTTGGGGCTCCCTGGGCAGGGGGTTGGGGGGAGGATTTGGGGGGGGGGGGGGTTGGGGTTCCCTGGGGTTGGGTTGGGGGGGAGTTTGGGGGGAATTTGGGGGTCCCTGGGATGGGGTTGAGGGGGGATTTGGGGGGGGTTTGGGGGTCCCTGGCATGGGGTTGGGGGGTGGATTTGGGGGTTTTTGGGGGATCCCGGGGTGGATTTGGGGTTTGGGGGGTCCCGGGGTAGATTTTGGGGGGTTTTTGGGGGTGCTGCTTTTTGGGGTGGATTTGGGGGTGGATTTGGGGTTTGGGGGGTCCCGGGGTGGATTTTGGGGTGGATTTTGGGGGTTTTGGGGGATCCCAGGGTAGATTTTGGGGGTTTGTGGGGGCGCTGTTTTTCGGGGTGGATTTTGGGGTGGATTTTGGGGGGTTTTGGGGGTGCAGTTTTTTGGGGTAGATTTGGGGGGTCCCGGTGTGGATTTTGGGGGTTTTTGGGGGTGCAGTTTTTCGTGGTGGATTTTGGGCTGGATTTTGGGGGTTTTTGGGGGTGCAGTTTTTCGGGGTGGATTTTGGGCTGGATTTTGGGGGTTTTTGGGGGTGCAGTTTTTCGGGGTGGATTTTGGGGTGGATTTTGGGGGTTTTTGGGGGTGCAGTTTTTCGGGGTGGATTTTGGGGTGGATTTTGGTTTTTGGGGATCCCGGGGTGGATTTTGGGTTTTTTGGGGATCCCGGGGTGGATTTTGGGGTGGATTTTGGGGGTTTTTGGGGTGTCCCAGGGTGGATTTTGGGGTTTTTGGGGATCCCGGCGTGGATTTTGGGGCTTTTGGGGGTGCAGTTTTTCGGGGTGGATTTGGGGATGGATTTTGGGGGTTTTTGGGGGTGCAGTTTTTCGGGGTGGATTTTGGGGGTTTTTGGAGGTCCCGGGGTGGATTTTGGGGTGGATTTGGGGGTTTTTGAGGATCCCGGGGTGGATTTGGGGTTTGGGGGGTCCTGGGGTAGATTTTGGGGGGTTTTTGGGGGCGCAGTTTTTCGGGGTGGATTTTGGGCTGGATTTTGGGGTTTTTGGGGGTGCAGATTTCGTTTTTGGGGTGGGGGGCTGTGACTCACCTGCGAGGGGGGCGCGGGGTCCCCCCAGCTGAGCCGGCCAGGGCTGCCCCGGGGGGGCTGGGGGGGGGTGCAGGAGGGGCAGTTGCCCCCCCCCGGCCCCCAGGCCTTGGTGGGGAGGGGGCAGCAGGGGCTGGGCCGGGGGGGGGCCCGGGGGGGGCTGCAGGTGATGCAGGGGCTGAGCCGGGGGGGGAACCCCCCCTTGGGGCTGTGGGGGGAGAAAAGGGGGTCAGAAATACCCTAAAAATGGCCCCAAATCCCCCCCCCCCAAACTTTGGGGTTAAGGGGGGGTCAGAAACACCCAAAAATGACCCCCCCCTTGGGGCTGTGGGGGGAAAAAAGGGGTCAGAAATACCCTAAAAATGGCCCCAAATCCCCCCCCCCAAACTTTGGGGTTTATGGGGGGAAAAGGGGGATCAGAAACACCCCAAAAATGACCCCAAATCCCCCCCCCCCAAACTTTGGGGTTATGGGGGGAAAACGGGGGTCAGAAACACCCCAAAAATTACCCCAAATCCCCCCCAAGCTTGGGGTTAAAGGGGGTCAGAAACACCCTAAAAATGACCCCAAATTCCCCCCAAAGTTTGGGGTTTTTTTGGGGTGTCCCTGGTGCATTTTTGGGGTACTTTTGGAGTATTTTTGGGACATTTCCCCCTGTATTTTTGGGGTGTTTTTTGGGGTATTTCCGGGGTGTTTTTGGGGTGTTTCTGGGGTGTTTCTGGGGTGTTTTTGGGACATTTCCCCCCGTATTTTTATGGTGTTTTGGGGGTATTTTTGGGACATTTCCCCCTTTATTTTGGGGTATTTTTGGGGTGTTTTTTGGAGGTGTCCCCGTGCATTTTTGGGTGTTTTTGGGGTGTTTTTTGGGACATTTCCCCCTGTATTTTGGGACATTTCCCCCTGTATTTTTGGGGTGTTTTGAGGTGTTTCTGGGTGTTTTTGGGATGTTTTTTGGGGTTGTCCCCGTGTATTTTTGGGGTGTTTTTGGGTTGTTTCTGGGTGTTTTTGGGACACTTCCCCCTGTATTTTTGGGGTGTTTTTGGGTTGTTTCTGGGTGTTTTTGGGGTGTTTTTGGGACATTTCCCCCTGTATTTTTGGGGTGTTTTTTGGGGGTGTCCCCGTGCATTTTTGGGGTGTTTTTGGGGTGTTTTTGGGGTGTTTTTTGGGACATTTCCCCTGTATTTTTGGGGTATTTTTGGGATGTTTTTGGGGGTGTCCCCGTGCATTTTTGGGGTGTTTTTGGGATGTTTTTGGGGTGTTTCTGGGTGTTTTTGGGGTGTTTCTGGGCTCTTTTTTGGGTGTTTCTGGGGTGTTTTTGGGGTGTTTTTTGGAGGTGTCCCCGTGCATTTTTGGGGTGTTTTTGGGGTGTTTTTTGGGGGTGTCCCCGTGCATTTTTGCGGTATTTTTGGGACATTTTGCCCTGTATTTTTGGGGTGTTTTTGGGACATTTCCCCCTGTATTTTTGGGGTGTTTTTTGGAGGTGTCCCCCGTGCATTTTTGGGGTGTTTTTGGGGTGATTTTTGGGGGTGTCCCCGTGCATTTTTGCGGTATTTTTGGGACATTTTGCCCTGTATTTTTGGGGTGTTTTTGGGACATTTCCCCCTGTATTTTTGGGGTGATTTTTGGGGGTGTCCCCCTGTATTTTTGGGGTGTTTTTGGGGTGTTTTTGGGACATTTCCCCCTGTATTTTTAGGGTATTTTTGGGGGTGTCCCCGTGCATTTTTGGGGTGTTTTTGGGACATTTCCCCCTGTATTTTTGGCGTGTTTCTGGGTGTTTTTGGGGTGTTTTTTGGAGGTGTCCCCGTGCATTTTTGGGGGTGTTTTTGGGGTGTTTTTTGGGGGTGTCCCCCGTGCATTTTTGCGGTATTTTTGGGACATTTTGCCTGTATTTTTGGGGTTTTTTTTGGAGGTGTCCCCGTGGCATTTTTGGGGTGTTTTTGGGGTTGTTTTTGGGACATTTCCCCCTGTATTTTTATGGTGTTTTGGGGGTGTTTTTGGGATATTTTCCCCTGTATTTTTGGGGTGGTTTTGGGGTATTTTTGGGACATTTCCCCCTGTATTTCTGGGGTATTTTTGGGGTGTTTTTTGGGGGTGACCCCGTGCATTTTTGGGGTGTTTTTGGGACATTTCCCCCTGTATTTTTGGGGTGTTTCTGGGGTGTTTTTTGGGGGTGTCCCCGTGCATTTTTGGGGTGATTTTGGGATGTTTTTGGGACATTTCCCCCTGTATTTTTGGGGTGTTTTTTGGGGGTGTCCCCGTGCATTTTTGGGGTGGTTTTGGGACATTTCCCCCTGTATTTTTGGGGTGTTTTTTGGGGGTGTCCCCGTGCATTTTTGGGGTGGTTTTGGGGTGTTTTTGGGAAATTTCCCCCTGTATTTTTGGGGTGTTTTTGGGGTGGTTTTGGGGTGTTTTTGGGATATTTCTGTGGTATTTCTGGCTGTTTTTGGGGTGTTTCTGGGGTGTTTTTTGGGTGTTTCTGAGGTGTTTTTGGGGTGTTTTTTGGGGACATTTCCCCCTGTATTTCTGGGGTGTTTCTGGGGTGGTTTTGGGGTGTTTTTGGGATATTTCTGTGGTATTTCTGGGTGTTTTTTGGGGTGTTTTTGGGACATTTCCCCCTGTATTTTTGGGGTGTTTTTGGGGTGTTTTTGGGATATTTTTGGGGGACATTTCCCCCCTGTATTTTTGGGGTGTTTCTGGGGTGGTTTTTGGGGTGTTTTTAGGATATTTCTGTGGTATTTCTGGGGTGTTTTTGGGACATTTCCCCCTGTATTTTTGGGGTGGTTTTGGGGTGTTTTTGGGATATTTTTGGGGGACATTTCCCCCTGTATTTTGGGGTGTTTCTGGGGTGGTTTTGGGGTGTTTTTGGGATATTTCTGTGGTATTTCTGGGGTGTTTTTGGGACACTTCCCCCTGTATTTCTGTGGTATTTCTGGGGTGTTTTTGGGACATTTCCCCCTGTATTTTTGGGGTGTTTTTTGGGGGTGTCCCTCCGTATTTTTGGGGTGTTTCTGGGCTGTTTTTTGGGTGTTTCTGGGCTGTTTTTTGGGGTGTTTTTCGGGTGTTTCTGGGCTGTTTTTTGGGTGTTTCTGAGGTGTTTTTGGGGTGTTTCTGGGCTGTTTTTTGGGTGTTTCTGGGCTGTTTTTTGGGTGTTTCTGGGCTGTTTTTTGGGTGTTTCTGAGGTGTTTTTGGGGTGTTTTCCGGGTGTTTCTGGGCTGTTTTTTGGGTGTTTCTGAGGTGTTTTTGGGGTGTTTCTGGGCTGTTTTTTGGGGTGTTTTTGGGGTGTTTCTGGGCTGTTTTTTGGGAAGGGAAGGGGTGTGAGGGGGACTCACCGGTTGCTGACTCAGCAGGAGGCTCCTGAGTTGGGGGTTGGCCCCCGGGTTTTGGGGGGCCAGCAAAGCCCCCCCCCCGGCCTGGGTGGGCTGGGGGGGTCCGGCCTGGGGGGGTCCCGGGTTTTGGGGGGCTTGGGGGGGTCCCGGGGGGGCTGCAGGGGGGGCCTGGGGGGGCTGGGGTTGTTGCTGCTGCTGCTGCTGAGCCCGGAGCTGTAACTGGGGAGGGGGGGTAAAAATTGGGGAGGGGGGAGTTGGGGACCCCCAAATCACAGCCCAGAGAGGAGAGGAACCCCCAAAATGGATCCTGAGCCACCCCAACCCCCCAAATCCCCCTAAAACCCCCCCAAATCCCCCTAGACCTCCCCCAAACCACCCCTAACCCCCCCAAATCCCCCTAACCCCCCCCAAAATCCCCCCAAAATCCCCCCCCCAAATTCTCCTAGACCTCCCCCAAACCCCCCCAAATCCCCCCAAATCCCCCCAAAACCCCCCAAAATCCCCCTAGACCTCCCCCAAACCACCCCAAATCCCCCCAAATCCCCCTAAAACCCCCCAAAATCCCCCTAGACCTCCCCCAAACCACCCCAAATCCCCTCTAATCCCCCTAACCCCCCCAAAATCCCCCCAAGGCCCCGCCCAGACCCCCCCTAAGCCCCCCCAGACCTCCCTAAATCCTCCCCAAATTCCCCTCAGACCCCCCCAAATCCCCCCCCCAAACTCCCTCAAATCCCTCCAAATCCCCCTCAAATTCCCCCCCCAAATACCCTCCAAGATCCCCCAAATCCCCTCCAAATCCCCCCCAAATCCCGTCCAAACCCCCCCAAATCACCTCAACCCCCCCAGACCCCTCAAACTCCCCAAAATGCCCCCCAGACCCCCTCAACCCCCCCCAGATCCCCCTCATACCCCCCCAAATCCCCTCCAAATCCCCCCTAGCCCCTCCCAAATCCCCTCCAAACCCCCAAATCCTCCCAAAGCCCCCCCAAATCCCCCTGAAACCCCCCAAACCCCTCAACCCCCCCCAACCCCCCCAAAGCCCCCCCAGACCCCTCTAAACTCCCCCAAAAAACCTCTCAAATCCCCCCCAGACCCTGAAACCCCCCCAAATCCCCCCCAGACCTCCCCTGAAACCCCCCCAACCCCTCTAAACCCCCCCAAAGCCCCCCCAGACCCCTCAACCCCCCCAAGAAAACCCCCCCAAATCCCCTCCAACCCCTCCAAATCCCCTCCAATCCTCCCAAATCCCCCCAAGTCCCCCTCAAGACCCCCTCAAACCCCCCCAAACCCTCTCTAATCCCCCCAAACCCCCCAAATCCCCTCCAACCCCCCCCAAATCCCCTCCAATCCCCCCCAAACCCCCCCAAATCCCCTCCAATCCCCCCCAAATCCCCTCCAATCCCCCCCAAACCCCCCCAAATCCCCTCCAATCCCCCCAAACCCCCCCCAAATCCCCTCCAACCCCCCCCAAATCCCCTCTAAACCCCCCCAACCCCCCCCAAATCCCCTCCAATCCCCCCAAACCCCCCCAAATCCCCTCCAACCCCCCCCCAAATCCCCTCCAATCCCCCCCAAATCCCCTCCAACCCCCCCAAATCCCCTCCAATCCCCCCCAAACCCCCCCAAATCCCCTCCAACCCCCCCCAAATCCCCCCAAATCCCCTCTAAACCCCCCCAAACCCCCCCAAATCCCCTCCAATCCCCCCCTAGACCCCCCAATCCCCCCAATCCCCCAGACCAGGCTCTGCTGTCGCTGCTGCTCCTCCATCATCCCGACC